>JAOEHQ010033311.1:0-13037 GCA_025447715.1 Asclepias incarnata | reverse complement strand
CTAGTTTAAGTCCAATCCTATGGTCAAATAGCAATTGGTTCACTTAAACTCTTGCTCTGATACCAACTTGTAACACCCAACCTTTAAAAAAACTGGATTTCAAAAACTTTTCACCTAACGGTGATTAAATCAAGCGGAAGCTTTAAATAAAAACATTTGTAACTCCTAACAGAATTACTTTTATTAAACATAGGTGTTACCAATCCGTATCATCACAAAATCAAATGAAATCCAATCGGTATTGGCACCAACACAAATGCCAACACTTACATCAATAAGTCTTTAAACAAAGACAACATCAAAGTCATTCAAATTAGTAAATAAATCTATGCAAGCTCTATGGGTAAACTAAGGACATCTGCAAATCATCTACCCATCCTCGCATCTCACAGCTAGCTGCTCAATCATTGCTTACCTTGAGGAAGCAACACATTTTAAAGAAACAAGTGTTAGCTACGAATAGCTAAGTAAGTACACAAAGGTTTCAAAACATTTAATCCATTTAATCATTACAAAAACCATTTGCATCATTAATCATTAAACATGCATCTCATAGCATTCAAGCACATAATCATCACCTCATATCATCACATTATTTGAATAGGATATATGCCTAAGCGTGCCTATCCTCGTTAACATCACATTACATCACATTGCATCAAATGTGGCATAGCCACTTACATTACATATAGGTATGAGTTTGTGTGTAGGCGATCTTACGATCTAACAAGGGACCTCACACCCGACTCGATGGGTTTAGCCAAACGGCGGTCCATCATTGTCGTTAAGGAATGGATAAACCAATCCACGAGTAACCCGTTATGTTCACGACATTAGGCGGCTAGTTAGGCCTACCCGGAGATACTCAAACACGTGACATGTTGTTGCAAGGAGCAACTCGTTGCAACCACCTCCACGTACTCACCTCAATTGATGAGCACGGGTTAAGCTTAACACCTACATCTTCAAACACATATACATAGCTCGACCATTTAACATCACATTCATCAATTTACATTAGGGCCCTTAAACGTGCGCGTGTAGCATGACAACCTAGCAGGTCTAGTGACTATGTGTATAGGCCACATATCAATTACATATAGCTGCAAAAGCATTTCATATAACACTACTTATCACAAGACATCAATATCAAGCATAATCAACCACAATCTTAGCTGCATGCTCCCAAATACCCAAATGCTAAACGAGATACTACCGGGGATTGTTAACACATGCAAAAGTATGTTTTGTTGCTCCTCGTATGACAAAAGTAGTGTATCTTACCTTAAAGACGCGCAAACAAAGCAAACGAGTACAATCAAACTTCACAAATGTCCTGAACAACCTATATCAAGTTTAGAGTCAATAAACTAGTTGAAACAAGTCCTAATAAGGTTATATAATCATCCCCGAACTTAAGGATACTTATAGGACCCTTAAATGCTTGTTTCGGAGCTCAACCCTGCTTAACTCCCGTTAACCCCCGTTAAGACCTGAAGGACATATATTGATCAGCCCGCTAACGGGCGTTAAAGAACTCTAACGGCCGTTAAGGCCTGATCACCTATATACTTGATATTTTTGCTTCTTGTTTCGACCCGTTATCGAACACGTGACCTCTCCTGAACCTAAATACATCTACTATCACTCAATTAAGACCTTATTGACCATTTGAAAGATTCAATTACCCACTTAATCAATTGGAAACACAAATCCCCTTTTTAATCGCATATACGGCTTGAAATCACTAACGGTAATCTTAATCTTTCGTTTAAGAAATCACGTCTCTAATCCAACACCTGGACTAGACCCTTACACATTATTAAAACCTGTAGAAACAATCAAGTATGAATCTTGATGAGATTTACCCATTCAATTAATGATTTACTTAATAAACATGACACTAATTTATCGAAAACAACATTAATTCGCATACAAAACCATCAAGACTCAATCCCACACTTAGGGTTCCGAAATCACAGATTTAAATAGCCTATAATCCATTACTAATTGTCCATAATAGGGGTTTTACCTGTAGGAATAATCACAAGATCGAAAACCACCCGAAAACACTTCAAATCGGCTTGAAATTGAAAGATTGAGAAGATGGAATAGCTAGGGTTTGTGTGTGTAAGTTTTTCAAGAGATTTTGAGGAAATAAAAGAATAAAACACGTCCCTAATTAATTAAAACTCAGCTGGACTTAGTTTGCATTTTAGACATTTAAGTCCTAATCTTCCGTTAGTTGCTTAATTTCACATAAACTCTATTTTAAGCCTAACGAAACATATTATGGGCTTTATTAATCACATATTCAGTCCCTCAAACATTATTGACATTAACATATGACTCATTGCATCTTAATTCACATATCGGTCACATAACACATAGATTCATCATAATTACTTAACGAAAGCTAACGGTAAACTAACAATAGAATAGAAAAGTTCGGGATGTTACAATTACCTCCCCCTTAAGAGGATTCCGTCCTCGTAATCTTTCCAGCTTCGAACAAGTGAGGATATTGCTCCCGTATCACAGCTTCCGTTTCCCATGTCATAATCTCCCCGCGCGTATGCTTCCATTTCACAAGTACCAAATCAATAACCTTATTCCTTAGCTTTCGTCCAAGTATCTCTATCGGTTCGTCAACAATTCTCTTTTTAGGATCTATACTAATGTCTTCTATCGGAATAACACTAGTCTCATTAGCCAAACATTTCCTCAGATAGCACACATGAAATGTACTATGAATACCATCCAATTCAGGAGGCAATTCCAACCTGTACGCCTGCCCATTAACCTTCTCTAATATCTTGAAAGGACCAATAAATCGAGGACTTAACTTTCCTCGTTTCCCAAATCGAATTATACCCTTCCAAGGTGAAACTTTCAGCATTACCATCTCACATTCTTTGAAGTCAAAAGGCCTTCTTTTCTTATCTGCATAAGATTTCTGTCGCTCACGAGCCACACGTAGTGCTTCCTTTGCAATATTCACCTTCTCAGCTGTAATTTGCATAATCTCAGGTCCTGCAAACTGTTTCTCACCCGGCTCCAACCAACAACTTGGAGTCCGACACTTTCTACCATATAACATTTCAAAAGGCGGCATACCTATACTTGAGTGATAACTATTATTATAAGCAAACTCTATCAGTGGCAAATGAGTATCCCATGCTCCACCATACTCCATAACACAAGCCCGTAACATATCTTCGAGTGTCTGAATCGTTCTCTCGCTTTGCCCATCAGTTTGAGGATGATAGGCAGTACTTAAATGAACGTCAGTACCTAATTCTCTCTGAAGACTCTTCCAGAATGAAGATGCAAACCTCGTATCACGATCAGAAACTATAGAAAGTGGAACACCATGCTTAGTAACCACCTCATCTACATACAAAGAAGCAAATTTATCCATCGGTGCAGTCTCACGGATAGGAAGAAAATGTGCACTCTTCGTCAGTCGATCAACAATAACCCATATCATATCATTACTTCTCAGAGTCCTAGGCAACTTGGTCACATAATCCATAGTAATGTGATCCCATTTCCACTCCGGTATATCCAATTGCTGCAACTTACCGTAAGGCTTTTGATGCTCAGCTTTAACCTGCGCACACGTTACACACTTTTGCACAAATAAACCTACATCACCTTTCATATTAGGCCCCCAATAAAGTGGTTTTAGATCTGCGTACATCTTCATTGCACCTGGATGAATCGAATATCGAGTCCTATGGGCTTCCTCAAGTAACAACTCTCGGTTGCCATCAAACAAAGGTACCCAAGTTCGACCCTTAAAAGTCTAAAATCCTCTGCTGTTTACCTTCATCTTCAACCTTTTCTTCTTACCAATCAATTCTTCCTTTACATTCTCATCTAATAAAGCTTTAACTTGAGCTGCCTTGATACGTTCAAGCAACCCAGATTCAGCTCTAGTAAACATAGCACATAAATGAGTAGAAGAAACATAACCTTTTCGACTCAATGCATCAGCCACCACATTTTCCTTTCCCGGATGATATTTTATCTCACAATCGTAGTCTTTCATCAATTTCATCCACCTACGCTGCCTGACATTCATATCCTTCTGAGTGAAAACATACTGTAGACTCTTATGATCAGTATACAACGTACATTTAGTGCCATACAGATAGTGTCTCCATAACTTCAAAG
The DNA here is from genome assembly GCA_025447715.1 of Asclepias incarnata. Taxonomy (NCBI): domain Eukaryota; kingdom Viridiplantae; phylum Streptophyta; class Magnoliopsida; order Gentianales; family Apocynaceae; genus Asclepias; species Asclepias incarnata. Next base: position 8,858 of record JAOEHQ010033311.1, on the reverse strand, counting down.
CAAAAACAACAGCAGCTAACTCAAGATCATGAGTAGGATAATTCTTCTCATGTGGCTTTAACTAACGTGAAGCATAAGCAATTACCTTGTCACGCTGCATAAGAACACAACCCAATCCGGAAATAGAAGCATCACTATAAACAACTAAATCATCTATACCTTCAGGTAGAGCAAGAACATGAGCTTCACACAATTTCTTCTTTAACGTTTGAAATGCTTTCTCTTAAGATTCAGTCCAAATAAACTTCACTCCTTTCTTTGTCAACTCTGTCATGGGCTTAGCAATACGGGAGAAATCCTGAATAAATCTCCTATAATAACCAGCTAAACCAAGAAAACTCTTAATCTTTGTAGGAGATCTAGGCGATTCCCACTTCATAACAGCTTCAATTTTCACAGGATCCACTTTAATTCCATCTTTAGAGATAACATGCCCAAGGAATTGAACTTCCCTAAGCCAGAATTCGCACTTTGAGAACTTAGCATACAACTTCTTCTTCCTTAAAACTTCTAAGACCATTCTCAAGTGCTCACGTTCAGATTTAGAATAGACTAAGATATCATCAATAAAAACAATAACGAAGTGATCAAGAAACGGACAACAAACCCGATTCATCAGGTCCATGAAAGCAGCTGGAGCATTTGCCAAACCAAATGGCATGACCAAGAACTCATAATGTCCATACCGAGTACGAAAAGCTGTCTTAGCTACATCCTCCTGTTTGACCTTCAATTGGTGATAACTAGATCGCAGATCAATTTTGGAGAAATATGATGCCCCTTGCAGCTGATCAAATAAATCATCAATACGTGGAAGAGGATATTTATTCTTTACCGTTCATTTATTCAACTCACGGTAGTCGATACACATTCGCATAGAGCCGTCTTTCTTCTTAACAAACAGAATAGGAGCTTCCCAAGGCGAGGAACTCGGACGAATGAAGCCTTTATCAAGAAGTTCCTGAAGTTGTGACATGAGCTCTTTCATCTCAGTAGGATCTAGACGATATGGTGATTTAGCTACAGGAGTAGCTCCAAGCACTAGATCAATTTGGAAAGTGACCTCACGGTCAGGAGGAATACCTGGAAGATCATCAGGAAATACATCAGAAAAATCACAAACGACATCAACATTAGGAATAACAGCTTTCTCTTTACGAGCATCAATCACATAAGCTAGGAAATGCTCCTTGCTTTGACGAATACATTTAAGGGCTTTCATAAGATTAATAATCTTTAGACTACCCTTCTTACGGTCACCATAAACAGAAACCACCTCCCCCTCAGGAGTGGTGATACACACGATCTTTTTAGCACAGAGAATCATAGCATCATGGGAAGACATCCAATCCATACCAATGACAACATCAAAACCAGCAAGAGTAATAGGCAAAAGTTGGACCCGAAAAGATCTACCCTCTATTTCAATAGCACAATCTGAATAACTTTCCCGAATCCTAGTGGTTTTACCATCAGCAATCTCAACCTCAATAGCAGACTCAAGAGGACTAGTTATCATCTCTAACTTAGGGGAAAATAAAGTAGATACAAAGGACTTATTCGTACCAGAATCAAATAACACAGTAGCAAGCTTAGAGTTAACAAGGAAAGTACCGCTTACCACTTCTTCATTAGCCTTTGCCTCTTCAGCAGTCATCTGAAATGCGCGAGCTTTAGCTTTAGAAGAATTATTATCCTTCTTCTTCACTCTTCTTTTGAGGATAGTCAGCAATCCTATGATCATCTGTAACGCACCTATAGCAACGAGCTTTATCTTTACAATCAGCTGTAGCATGACCCGGTCTTCTACACTTATCACATCTTTTAGTTTTCTCTGAACAAGGACCATTATGAGAAGCTTTGTAGGAAGAACACAAAGGAATAAACTTCTTATCATTTTTGCCCTTATTCGAAGAACCACTTTTAAACCTCTTATCCGAACTAGAAGACCCACTGAACTTTCTCTTGAACCCTGACTTCTTATCATCATGTTTCACCTCTGTTTTCTCATATTTAAAGTCATCTTCCAACCTCTTAGATTCTTTAATAGCATCAGATAAAGTAGAATACTGTCTACATATACCCCGATAAATAGCAGGAAGACCATCAACATAAGGAACAATCTTAGCCTCCTGATTAGGAACTAAGTGACCAACAAAACTCAGTTTTTCCATGAATGACCGAGCATAGTCACCCACACTTTTATCACCCTTCTTCAGAGTCAAGAATTCCTTCTCAAGCAGACAGTACTCTTCCAAGAATTTCTCCTTAAAAGTACCCCAAGGCATAGCAGAGAGAACACCAAGTGCTAGTGAAACAGTGGCGCCTCTCCACCAAACCCAGGCAGTCTTCTTCAATATACGGGTAGCACATAACACTTTCTTATCTTCAGGACAGTCACATGAAGCAAACACAACCTCTATATCATCCAACCATTCCATACTACCCACAGTATCAAGTGTACCATCGAACTCCTTAGCACCACACTTTGTAAAGCTCTCATACTTAAACTCCTTGACCCGATAAGCATTACCTCCAGCATTAAAACCACCAGTAACCACACCACCTTTGAGCATCTCAATCTCCTGTCTAGGTGTAGAATGAATAGAAGGAGTAACCCCTATACCTGAGCGTGTAGGTGACAACGAAACATCACGGCGATTCCTACGATCCGAAGCATCTGCTTCTTCTTCAGGGCACGAGCAAAGGCATCTTTCTGATCAGTAATATTCTGCAGCTCAACTCGTGTCTTTTTCAAGTCCTCCCTAACAATATGAAGCAATTCAGTGAGCTCCGCGTTCGTGGGAGCATTAGCACCATTCCTATTAGGATGATTACGTGTCGACACCATTTTCTATGCGCAAACAGAATAATCTTAGTGACAAATAGAGCGAGTATAGAGAAAATAAGGCTATACATATATCCAATCACATAATTCACATAATAACCTTATATCAAATCTCACACTCATCCCAACCCGTCCTAATCGCAAAACATCTTCAACTAAGGCTTAAATCACTAGCTTATCATCTATACATCCTAGTTTAAGTCCAATCCTATGGTCAAATAGCAATTGGTTCACTTAAACTCTTGCTCTGATACCAACTTGTAACACCCAACCTTTAAAAAAACTGGATTTCAAAAACTTTTCACCTAACGGTGATTAAATCAAGCGGAAGCTTTAAATAAAAACATTTGTAACTCCTAACAGAATTACTTTTATTAAACATAGGTGTTACCAATCCGTATCATCACAAAATCAAATGAAATCCAATCGGTATTGGCACCAACACAAATGCCAACACTTACATCAATAAGTCTTTAAACAAAGACAACATCAAAGTCATTCAAATTAGTAAATAAATCTATGCAAGCTCTATGGGTAAACTAAGGACATCTGCAAATCATCTACCCATCCTCGCATCTCACAGCTAGCTGCTCAATCATTGCTTACCTTGAGGAAGCAACACATTTTAAAGAAACAAGTGTTAGCTACGAATAGCTAAGTAAGTACACAAAGGTTTCAAAACATTTAATCCATTTAATCATTACAAAAACCATTTGCATCATTAATCATTAAACATGCATCTCATAGCATTCAAGCACATAATCATCACCTCATATCATCACATTATTTGAATAGGATATATGCCTAAGCGTGCCTATCCTCGTTAACATCACATTACATCACATTGCATCAAATGTGGCATAGCCACTTACATTACATATAGGTATGAGTTTGTGTGTAGGCGATCTTACGATCTAACAAGGGACCTCACACCCGACTCGATGGGTTTAGCCAAACGGCGGTCCATCATTGTCGTTAAGGAATGGATAAACCAATCCACGAGTAACCCGTTATGTTCACGACATTAGGCGGCTAGTTAGGCCTACCCGGAGATACTCAAACACGTGACATGTTGTTGCAAGGAGCAACTCGTTGCAACCACCTCCACGTACTCACCTCAATTGATGAGCACGGGTTAAGCTTAACACCTACATCTTCAAACACATATACATAGCTCGACCATTTAACATCACATTCATCAATTTACATTAGGGCCCTTAAACGTGCGCGTGTAGCATGACAACCTAGCAGGTCTAGTGACTATGTGTATAGGCCACATATCAATTACATATAGCTGCAAAAGCATTTCATATAACACTACTTATCACAAGACATCAATATCAAGCATAATCAACCACAATCTTAGCTGCATGCTCCCAAATACCCAAATGCTAAACGAGATACTACCGGGGATTGTTAACACATGCAAAAGTATGTTTTGTTGCTCCTCGTATGACAAAAGTAGTGTATCTTACCTTAAAGACGCGCAAACAAAGCAAACGAGTACAATCAAACTTCACAAATGTCCTGAACAACCTATATCAAGTTTAGAGTCAATAAACTAGTTGAAACAAGTCCTAATAAGGTTATATAATCATCCCCGAACTTAAGGATACTTATAGGACCCTTAAATGCTTGTTTCGGAGCTCAACCCTGCTTAACTCCCGTTAACCCCCGTTAAGACCTGAAGGACATATATTGATCAGCCCGCTAACGGGCGTTAAAGAACTCTAACGGCCGTTAAGGCCTGATCACCTATATACTTGATATTTTTGCTTCTTGTTTCGACCCGTTATCGAACACGTGACCTCTCCTGAACCTAAATACATCTACTATCACTCAATTAAGACCTTATTGACCATTTGAAAGATTCAATTACCCACTTAATCAATTGGAAACACAAATTCTCCTTTTTAATCGCATATACGGCTCGAAGTCACGAACGGTAATCATAATCTTTCGTTTAAGAAATCATGTCTTTAATCCAACACCTGGACTAGACCCTTACACATTATTAAAACCTGTAGAAACGATCAAGTATGAATCTTGATGAGATTTACCCATTCAATTAATGATTTACTTAATAAACATGACACAAATTTATCGAAAACAACATTAATTCGCATACAAAACCATCAAGACTCAATCCCACACTTAGGGTTCTGAAATCATAGATTTAAATAGCCTATAATCCATTACTAATTGATCCATAATAGGGGTTTTACCTGTAGGAAGAATCACAAGATCGAAAACCACCCGAAAACACTTCAAATCGGCTTGAAATCGAAAGATTGAGAAGATGTATTAGCTAGGGTTTGTGTGTGTGAGTTTTTCTAGAGATTTTGAGGAAATAAAAGAATAAAACACATCCCTAATTGATTAAAACTCGGCTGAACTTAGTTTGCATTTTAGACATTTAAGTCCCTAATCTTCCGTTAGTTGCTTAATTTCACATAAACTCTATTTTAAGCCTAACGAAACATATTATGGACTTTATTAATCACATATTCAGTCCCTCAAACATTATTCACCTTAACATATGACTCATTGCATCTTAATTCACATATCGGTCACTTAACACATAAATTCATCATAATTACTTAACGAAAGCTAACCGTAAACTAATGACAGAATAGAAAAGTTCGGGATGTTACAGAAGGTAACTGTGAGTTGATTCTTGAAGAATCTCATAGGTCCAGATATTCAGTACACCTTGGTGTTACAAAGATGTATGCAGATTTGAATCCTCTTTATTGGTGGCCGAATATTAAAGGAGATGTTGCATATTTTGTGGAAAGATGTTTGACTTGTTCTCGAGTCAAAGCCGACCATCAGAAACCTTATGGAAAGCTGAAGCAGTTAGAGATTCCTGAATGGAAATGAGACCATATTACTATGGATTTTGGGACCAAGTTACCAAGGACGCCAAGGGGTAACGATATGGTATGGGTTATAGTTGATAGATTGACGAAGAGTGCGCATTTCTTAGCAACTTGTGAGACTGTTCCATTAGATAAGATGGCAGAATTGTATATTTCAAAAATTGTCTCAAAGCATGGGATCCCTTTGTCTATTGTATCGGATCGTGACACGAGGTATGTATCTACTTTTTGGAAGAGTCTTCAACGAGAATTTGGTACAAGAGTACATCTAAGCACTACTTATCATCCTCAGACTGATAGGCAGAGCGAAAGGACGATTCAGACCTTGGAAGATATGCTAAGGGCTTGTGTTTTAGAGTATGGTGGTGCATGGGATAATCATTTGCCACTTATCAAGTTTGCCTACAATAACAGTTATCATGCAAGTATTGGTATGCCGCCGTTTGAAATGCTTTATGGAAGGAGGTGTAGGACTCCCAGTTGTTGGTTGGAGCCCGGTGAGAAACAATTTACTGGAGTAGAAATTGTTCAAATCACAGCTGACAAAGTTAACATTGCAAAGGAAGTGCTTCGTGTGGCTAGAGATCGCCAAAAGGCTTATGCTGATAAGAAGAGAAGACCAGTCAAGTTCAATGTAGGTGACATGGTTATGCTAAAAGTATCTCCATGGAAGGGTATCATACGTTTTGGTAAGAAAGGAAAGCTAAGTCCACGTTTCATTGGACCATTTAAATTTTAAAACGAGTTAAAGATCAAGCTTATCAATTGGAATTACCTCCACAATTGAGTGGTATTCACAACACATTTCATGTTTGTTACTTAAGAAAATGCTTAGCGGAAGAAGCTAGTGTTATACCTATTGAAGATGTGAGCATTGATCCAAAGAAGAAGATGATTGATGAACCAGTTGAAATACTCGGAAGAAAGCAGAAGAAACTTCACCGGAAGATGATTGATCTAGTCTTGATTAAATGGAAGCACAATCGTGGTGAGAGTTTAACTTGGGAGACCGAGTCTGTTATGAAAGAGAAGTATCCTCATCTGTTTGTGTCAGAAAAGATTCCGATGACGGAATCCTCTTAAGGGGAAGGTAATTGTAACATCCCAAACTTTTTATGTTTGACTTTTGACCTCTCTGTTAGTCGATGTTTAATCCCGTTAAGTATACGTGCTTTAAATGCAATATGTGATTAAATGCTTATGTGTTTAATATAATTATGATAAGTAAGTTATGAGGGATTAAATGAAAGTATAAAAGTGACGGTATAATCCAGATTCAACAGAGATGTGTTCGCCAAACTCACATGATATTCACAAGTTTGCTTATCGGACTACCCCAACTAACGAGTTATCACTTTATGGATCGGTGTCATTAATTGAAATTCGTAAGTGATTTTCTTTGCTAATCCTTAGACATTCTGTTGCAGACATTGCAATAGTAGTTTGCTTGGTACTTTTCCAATCTACTGCGCCTCCATTTAAAACGAAGACATATCCTGTTTGAGACTTTGTATCATCTCTATCGGTTTAAAATCCAGTGTCGCAGTAACCAGTAACCTTAAGCTCCGCTTCAGGACTCCCGATATCAATATTTTTCACAGCAGTCTAGTGACTTTCACCTGGATTCTGTTGAAAATGGCTTGTAATGTTCTATGCGAACGTTACATCAGGTCTAGTGCATCTAACCGCATACATAAAGGATCCTACAGCCGAAGCATAAGGAACTCTCTGCATACGCTCCACCTCTTCAGGTGATGAAGCACCTTGTTTACTATTCAAGTCAAGTCCTTCTTGCATTGGAATATTGCCACACTTGGAATTTTCCATTCTAAATCTTTTTAAGATTTTATCAATATAGACACTTTGACTTAGTCCAATTAACCGCCTAGATCTATCTCTGTAGATCTTGATTCCAAGAATATATGTCGCTTCCCCTAAATCTTTCACAACAAAACACTTTTTAAGATAGGATTTTACATCTTGTAACATTGGAATGTGATTCCCCATGATCAATATGTCATCAACATATAAGATAAGGAAAGTAACATTACACCCACTAGCTTTTTGATATACACGTAGCTCTAATCTCTACTATAAGAGAGAAGGTTTGTTAATAGTCAACTCCATAGACTTGAGTATAACCCTTCACTACAAGACAAGCTTTATAGGTATATATTTTGCCATCCATATCAGTCTTCTTCTTGAAGAACCATTTACTCCCAACGGTCTTATCATTAGGAGGAAGATTAACCATGCAAGTGCCAGATTTGATTATCTTACATGGATTGCATCCCCGTATTCATAGCTTCAAGCCATTTATCAGATCAGGATCTGATAATGCAGCTTTGTAGTTAGGAGGTTCATTAAGATCCCTTATCATATGCTCATCAAATTCTACATTTAGACTTAATTGATCAAGAGCACGATCTGTCCTCTTGGACCTACGAATGGGAGGTTCGAGACTTTCTGCCTCAACATGATGTTTGCTAGTGTTTTCAGAAGGTGATGTATCTTCTTCTTGAGCTTCATCAAGTTCTACTACTCTCCCACTATCTTCTTGAGTGATGAGATTCTTTTCAAAGAACTCGGCATACCTAGCAACTTTGATAGTGTTTTCAGGTGGGATGTAGAAATAGTAACCCATTGTTTTCTTTAGGTATCCTATAAAAATACACTTAACAGATCTTGTTCAAGCTTGTATGGGGTGCCATGCTTCACAAGCGCCTCACAACCCAAGACCTTTACGTAAGACAATTTAGGGACTTTTTCATATGATGTCTTACCAACCTTCTTGGTTGGAACCATATTGATTATGTGAACAACATACTCTAGAGCATAATCCCAAAAGGATAATGGCAGAGTTGTAAGATTTATCATTGATCGAACCATGTCAAGCAGGGTACGATTTCTCCTTTCAGACACACCATTGTGGCGTGACATGTATGAAGGAATAAGCTGTTGGACAATTCCACATGCTTTTAGATAATCCTTACACTCTTGACTTTTATATTCGCCTCTTCGATCTGAACGAAGAGCCTTTATAGTCTTCCTGAGTTGATTTTCTACTTCATTCTTAAATACCTTAAATGATTCAAAGACTTTATTTTTATGTTTAAGCAAGTAAACAT
>JAOEHQ010033300.1:0-13037 GCA_025447715.1 Asclepias incarnata | reverse complement strand
TATCCACTCCATTAATCGTCCATATCCACTCCACATCCAATATTCGTCCACTTAACATCGTCCATATCCACCAATATCGGATCGGATCGGGTGGATGTTCATCGGGTCGGATTACCATTGCCATCCCTACACACGAGGGGGCTAACGGAGGGCATCAAACGGCGGTTAGGGTAAGGGGCTGGTAATGAAGCAAAACGTGACCACGGGGTGATGTAATGACAAAAAAAAAATACAGAGGCGAATTTTGATAATACGCTAAACCACAGGGGGATGTAATGAAATTAACTCTACTTAATAATAATATGTAGACGGCGTACAAAAGTTGTAGGTGTTCATATTTTAGAAATAAAATCTAAAATCAGTATTTATTTAATTTAATAAAATTCAAAATATTATTGTAGGCTCGGTAAAGAACTGCAGGTTTGTAGAGGTTTGCCTACTTGCTCGACCATACGAGTTTCATTGGGTACGATGTAAATAGTCTTGATTGTAGACACATTATTTAAATTTCGCTTCTTAAGTATTGATAGAATATCGCGTGCTACCACATTCGTGCTCGTCGAATCTGCAACCAAACTAAATTCATCCTTGGAAAAGTCGCTTTGAATATGGAAGACCCTCCATATACCGTACAGGGCTTTTGGGGAAGACAATATTTGTCTTTGAATCACGTAAGATTTAGCTTTCGCAATGAAGTATTTCGATTTTAAAAACAACCTTGAGGTTTTATTGAACCTTTATTTGGGATAAGACAAATGAGACAATTATGATATAAGGCCACAAATATCAAGATCAAAATAAAGAGTTTATATATATATATATATATATATATATATATATATTTGTGTGTTGAATATGAGACCAAAATCTAGTATATATGATGATAAAAATGTTAATCTGTTAAATAAAATCAGTTACATAAGAACAGACACTTATGACTCACGCCCTTAGGTTTTGATGAGAAATAAAGTTGGGTATTAACTAGGGGGCGTTGCCCCCTATAGTCCCTCAAGGGGGCACAACTTTCTTGACCCTGTTATACTACATGGAATTGAATTAGCTCCAAGCCTCCAACAAACGTGCACTCTGCACTTCCCAACTCGTATTTAAGCTTAACTCGAATTCTTATGGTTTAAGTAAATCGCAATCACATAAAACTGGTCTGGTGATGCTAAAATCACCAACGGATAGAGATACGTCTAAACAAACCAACTGCAAAGCTTGAAAATAATATATTACAATGCGTAAATGTCAAATTCACTCTCGATTTCACATAACTTAGGCTTCGAAACTAGTCTTCGAAACTGAGTGGATGGAATCAAACCTAAGGATTCTTGATTGTCACACGTACACACAAGGTTTATTTTTGTTCTCTACAATCACAAACACTAATTTACAATTGGCAATCATATATCCATAAAACTTACGACTCTCTTTCAAGCACGGATTTTATTACCACATTCAGACTGTTTAGCACAAGGAAAGTAGTGGTGATTGTCAATGGACGATTCTTTTTCCTGTCCATCACTCTCTGTCATGCCACCGGTACCATCCCCTCTTTTACCTTGCATCATTGTTGCTTCTGTAGGATCGAGATGAGGAACGTTGTTCTTGCCCGGGCTCCAATCATGACCTTTAAAGCTTTTCGGGTCGGCTATGAACCTACGCTCTTCTGAATTTGGCCTACTTGCTTTTGCTTCAAGAATAATCGCTAGGAGTACAACCATTGCTATAAGTATAACAAATATGTTTTTCATTATATACTCCTTTGATCCTGAAAAGATAAATGCAAAGAGATAAACTAGTGAGCTTTTTTATTTATTGACACACACACACATACTTACTGTTTTTTTAATGCATTGACATGACATATATATTTACCATAAGTTCATGGGTGAAACTACGTACGGTGATCGATGGGCTTTTAAATTGAGTGTTCTCAATTTGTAATTTGGAACCATCTAATTCATTTGTTTTCACATAAAACTTGAAACGTACTTACATTATAACTATAAGCTTTATATATGACCATTTAATATTGACCATCTGATCTAAGCTTATATATTCACTTAAAAATGAGTAAATTATCTATAAAAAAAAGACATTTTATTTCCCTTTCTCAATAAACGGTTGATCTCAATTTCACGACAACAAAAAAAAGACACTAATCAACTTGAATCAAATAAGGGGGTATGTGCTTCCTCAACACTGTTCAAGTATACGATGGTAGTGGTTGTTTAGCCTTTATTTATTTCAAGTTGATTAAATACTCTTTTTATTGTCATGAAATTAAGATCACTTTTTTATAAATAAATAAATAAGACAAATTGTCCTTTTTTTACAATTTACCAAAAAGAATTTTTTTTTTCTTGTATGTAGAAAATAGCAACGGAAAGATCATCTAGCTAGACAGCTAGCTAGTTAGTTAGTTACGTTGTTTATTGGATAGTGATCCGTACACCACATAGTCTTAGCCGTACATTACCAAACATGCTTCACAGTATTGTACAGTACAACATCTTAAAACGCATTTGGTGGTGTACGGCTAAAAATAGGTGGTGTACGGATCACCACCCTTGTTTATTACGCTACTATGCCCTTCTTTTTGAATATTTAAACCATTATACATATTTAAATTGAAATAGCTACTTTTTTTAACGACTAATTTAGATCACTGACAGACCACTGGAGTATCATCGTGCAACTAGTGGTAACACCCGATCATGGAAAACCCCATTTTTTTTTCCATGTGGGACTTGAACCCACGACCTCCCTATTGTTAAAATCACTGAATGCCTCACCTCAGCCACTTGGACTAAAGGTTATTGGCTAATTGAACTAGCTACCTATGCGGTAAAATGGTCATGAGTAAAATCATTATCAAAAATCATGCTGTGAAAACGTATGAATTGAATACACACGCATATACACACACTTTCTACAAAAACTTAGCGTGCTTGCGTATGTTTATAACGTAGAAATCAAAAATATCCTATGCTTTTCATATGGTTTCAACTCACAAACATATAAGTACAAGTATTTTGACAATCGATGACAATGGTAAAATGAATATAATCTAAAACTAGTAAACCTAAACTTATGACATCCCGAGTAAAATAAACCATAAATTATTATAAGTATTGGGAAAATGATAAACATAGTCATGTAGTCATGTTAATTTGTTATGACATGTATAAAAAAAGGATTTGCTAATGACATAGCGTGCATAAAACTGTTGTAATACTTTTATCATAAAATTCAGGGGTGAGTTTTTTATATAAAAGATACAACTTTTTTTTACATGTTATTGACAACCCCTAGGGCTGCCATTAGAAAAATCATAAAAAAAATTTATACATTAAAAATGACTAGTTGTTGAAAATATGCATAAATTTAAGAGTACAATCCTTTATGCATATCTTAACAAATTAAACATAAACCCAAAAGCAATGTATTTATCATTTTCCTAAAAATTATAGTGGTAAGTTGTAGCAAGAAAAAAAGTTACAAAAGGAAATTAGGGATTTCAAGTATCACTTACATGTGCTCATGTGCTTTTTTATTTATTTAATAGGGAGTGTGGTAAATGTTTAATACCAAGAGTTCTATTTATAGAAAGGGTGCAGAGGGTTAAATAGTCATGTTACTAATCATGTATAATTATCCACTAGATAAAGTAATTATGATTAAGGTTGATTCAAGAGAAAATATCAATTTTTGGGTATGGTGAATGACCCCTTGGCCTTGGCATTGGATATGGTAAGAGTTCTATCATTTTTTTTTCACTAGACATTTATTTTGAAACGAAAGGAATGTAAGACACACATGCTTTAACATAAACAAAGAAAAGCTTCCATTTTGAAGAATTCATGATTAAGCTAATACGAATCAATCAACTATAAGCCTACAATAGATCCTTTTACTTTTAGGAGTTTATATGTAAATATGAGCAAGAAATAATCATGAGTTGTAATGGAAACCACAAATTCATATGTGCCTCATGCTACCCTAGCTATCGTCTTCAAGACTAATCAAGCTAATGAACTAAGGTTCAAGAACACAAAATCTCAAAGCTTTTAATTTGACGTCCATCCGATGAGACGATAAACTAGCTAGTTGGCTGATAAAGTATGTTTTCTGAATATGATTTTCAGGTTTTGTCTGTTGTACTCCATAATCCATATGTTTAAATAATAAAATGTTGAGCAGTCAATATCAACTAATATGTTTAGTATTAAGTTCATAATGTTTTTAATGAATTTGTATTATCAAATCATCTGGACTGTAACAATATACTACAATTAAAATTAAACTATCTAGGTAAATGGTAATTTTTCTAAAATAAACGGTTAAAATGGTGCTATGTTGTAAACAATTTATCCTTTTATTATCTACCAATAAACTAAAATATGATTGATGTTTTCTTTGATCGACATGTGTTGCTTTATTTAAGCGACATGTGTCCTTTTAAATCTATATTTTTTTATATTTTTTTGGATATCATAAATAATTAAAACTTTTAATTAATTAATAATAGATATAGATACCTAATATATTTAAAAATCTTATTTAAAAATCTTATTTTATTCATTATTACCATAAATATATATTTTCATCACCAATCATATTTTTTAGTATCAATTTATAATTTACGACATATTTTTATTTATAATAATATAAAATTAACATTATTTATTATAATATATAGAATATCTAAAATGAATTATTATTAGATAATAATAATAATCTATATTTCTAACTTATAATTTAATATTACTTATTATTTAATTATTTATCCATCTATTAATATAACGAAACCTGGTTAAAAACTATAAAACGATACGAACCATGTTTTACCATCATGACTTTTGAATATAGTCAATCCGTACATCGTACGGGTACCAAGACTAGTATATATATATATATATATATATATAGATATATTGTGACTACCTATCAACACTCATATAAATATATAATCATGTAGTGTTGTAATCATATAAGAATGTTTTTATATTAACAAATGATAAGAACACTCCAAAAATATAACTTCCAATCATGATAATCAACAAATTTATAAATTCTGCACTTTTATATCCAAAATATACATAGATGCATTGATACATTAATTGATGAAAAATTTCATATTTGTTGTAAAAACAATAGATTGAATCATTAGATGCAAATGCATCTTCAGTAAATACAATGCATCTTCAATAGATGCACCAATCAAAAATTATGATTTTGAATAATCTAATGTATCAAAATGTTGTTAAACACTTCATTTGTGATGTTAATTGCTATTTTTAATTTTTAATGTTAAATTTTAAACATTTTATATGTTTTTACCGTTTGTTAAAACAAAAATGTTGTTAAGCTAAAAGTGGCAGTAGACACTCTGAATTAAAGATCCATATTTGGAGCCACATAATACTCAGTCTTCTCTGTATAGAGAGAAATATGGAGTCATTTCAGTTGTGTCATATACCTACTATTACTGCATATATATATGTACAAGACAAACTAAATAAGTTTAAGTGACAAGAAGTTAGAAAAAAATAACAAATCAATGGGAATTATCAAAATTTTACAGCTTTTATTCTTCTTTTGTGTATGTCTTTACACCATAGTCATTGCTGCACCTCATGAGAATGAAAGAAAGGTACATAATAGCTTAAGACAGTACGTTATTTTCTTCGATATATCAGGTTCAAGACGTAAAACGTTACACCGGGAGTTTATTGATTCGTTTGTACTAATGTAGGAGTCGAGTTCAAGTACTGCACAAGGATTTCTAGATTTTATAGCAAATCATTTATCATTTACTCATTTAGATGTGTGTTAAGCTAATTGCACTTATAAAAAACAGTCTTAATTTACATTGGGCTATATATCATCACATAATATTATCAGATAGAAAATGAATATGAAAAATAGCTTCTAGAGGCCAACAAACCAATCCATCATAGATGGAGTGATACCCGTTACCAATGGAGGTATTTCACCGGCATCAAAATATGGGGAAGTCATGATGGGTATCCAATGTGGTACCGGGGACAAGGTTCCTCCTTAACCCTTTTTTAAGATGGTTTTACTTGATCGACATAGGCGACCACTTCAGTATCAAGGATTGAATACATGAAGAGGCACAAATCTTCCGAAACGTCACTTGTATGGTTAAACATATATATTGGACCTCTTCTAGTTAGACTAGGTGCAACACAAAGGATCTAAATTATTCACTACGTATGTAATCAGCAGTATGCTAGTCGTAAAACCTGGTTACACCAATAGGTAAAACACTAATAGTGACTATATAACCTTCTTTTAGTGGCAAAAAATAAAGGTATACATGTCTATCAGCTGAAAATCAATAATATGGAACATGTAATGACTTAATTTTTTTATTTATTTATTATTTTTTTTGGTCGCGTTGTTCTTGTAGCCGTACATAGTATACATGGGAGCTTCTCCGGTTGAGAGGACATTTACAACATTAGAGCATGATCACCACAGTCTTCTCGCGGATACGATTGGAGAGTAAGTAAAGCAGTACATTAATACACATCGATCAATCAGAAAAGTTGGCTAACCAAATTCTGTTTTTGCAGTGAAATAATTGCAAGAGAATCCAAGTTACATAGTTACGGAAGGAGCATTAATGGTTTTGCGGCAAATTTGTTACCTCATGAAGCAAATCAACTATCAAGTAAGTTAAATTTCATCAGCTCAACGATAGAAATTGGAAAATGAAGCAAATTCTTTGTCTTTATACAAGGTTTTGATTGTCTTGCAGAGAAAGAGGGAGTTCTATCGGTGTTCCCAAACACCATGCGAAAACTTCACACAACCAGATCATGGGATTTCCTTGGAATGCCACTAAAGAAAACAAAAAGGAACCTAGAAGTTGAAAGCAATCTGATTATTGGCGTACTTGATACTGGTAATTCGACTTCTTTTTTTTTTTTTTTTTTCAGATTTATATGCATAGCATTTATCTTGTTTGATGCATCCATTTACTGTCCAGGGATTTGGCTAGAATCACCTAGCTTCAACGACAAAGGCTATGGCCCTCCTCCTCCAAAATGGAAGGGTAAATGCGTTTTGGGTGCTAACTTTACCGGTTGCAACAAGTATAACTTTCTCTCTGTCTCTATCTATGAATTCCACACATAACACAAAATTTTGAATTGCACAGTTTCATTAAAAACGGCCTATTAACAAGGCGCTATAGGCTTTATTAAGACGCAAACATAATCAAAGATGGTTCTTCTGGGACGCAATGTTTCTTCGTTAAAACATGTGGCTGATCGACAAATTATGAATCATTAGGTTGTAACAAATGATATGACATACTTCTATATGAACATATGTATTACACATGACTAATTAGGTCATATACCTTGAGCCCTTTTCTTGGGTGGAAAAACAAAATATATTGAGCATATATCACACTGGCTTTTATATTTTCGCTTGTTATCCAACTTGTCCATTTTACCACTTCCATAGTCAAAACTCCATCTGCAAATGAAATTATCGCTAAAACACCAAACCTCAAGTACTGTCTTATTTATGGCTGTCTAAAACCGAAATATTAAGATGTCTTTTGTTTTGATAATTGGAAAGTTCTCAACACTGAACATGTTTTTATTGACTATTGACCGTCATTCAGATTATTGATAATTTTAATTGTTTGCTTATGATCATAAAATGAATAGCAAAGTCATCGGTGCACAATATTCCTACATTGCAACTAAGGCCGACCCAAAACTGTCTCCTATAGACATGGAAGGTCATGGAACCCACACGGCTTCCACAGCTGCAGGTATCCCTGTGAAGAGCGCTAGCCTATACGGTATTGGAAAAGGTGTAGCAAGAGGTGGAGTGGACTCAGCTCGTATAGCATCATACAAAGTATGTTGGGCTGGTAGTTGTTCAGACATGGATCTATTAGCTGGATTTGACATGGCAATCGCTGATGGAGTGGATGTAATATCAGTGTCGATTGGTGGAGTTCCTAGACCATTCTTCGAAGATTCAATGGCGATTGGAGCTTTTCACGCAACAAAGAAAGGGATATTCACTGCTTGCTCTGCAGGAAACGACGGTCCCTACCAGCTCACGGTACAAAATACATCACCTTGGATCACAACCGTGGCTGCATCAAGTACAGATCGACAGTTTGTATCTGATGTGACGTTGGGCAATGGTGAAACCATCATGGTTATACTCTTTCTTTATCTAAGAAACTCTACAGAAATGCTATTGTGTATTTTAACCATCAGAAATGTGTTTACTGATCACAGGGAATTGCTGTCAATACATTTTCGTCCAAGAAGAGAATGTATCCATTAATAAGTGGTACCCTTGCAGCCAATGGCAGTCAGCCATACAGAAATGCAAGGTATGTTTATTATGCGCTAATGCTTAATACATCTCAAAATCATGACTTCATAACCTCGTGTGAAGAAAACAAATCTGTAATCGGCATGAGGAATCTGGACTTCTGATTGAAAGTTTTGATCATTTGTAGTGCTTGTGACTATGAGTCTTTGTCCGATGAGCTGGTGAAGGGGAAAATTGTGTATTGCTTGGGAAAAAACCAACAGGATTACACACTCTATGACCAACGTGTGGCTGGGATAATTATGACGAGAGATAAGGACTATGATTTACCTTCTTCATTTCTCATCCCAGGAACTACAATAAGTCAAGAGGAGGGTATAGATATCGACCACTACATCAACTCCACCAAGTAAGCCTTAGATAACAGTTTCTATTTGTCCCATAGCGTTACTCAGTTTATTTAAGTTCAAGTTTGCATGAACTCAAGGGGATTAGTTTGAATTCCTTCTAGTAACAGCATTGATAACTAAAATGCTTGCTAAATCACAGAAAGTCGGTCGCCATCATAGAGAAAACAAAAACCGTTAAGATGGATGATGCACCATTTGTTGCATCTTTCTCTGCTAGAGGACCGCAACTGATAACTCCAAACATTCTTAAGGTATTCGCCTTCTCTATCTCCTGTGTCACAATAAGTGGTTGTCGTGTGCAATGCAAAAGGGTGTGACATAACTCATTTTTCTGTTTTAGGTGTTTGTATTTTCGTTGTTCTAAGAACCTTCTTACACAGTACTTACATTTTAAAACTTATTAGCATAATAAGATTACACCGTACTTCTATCACTACTTTAGGATATGTTCAATTCAGGGTGGTTATAATTTTTCAAGGCAGGACATAATAACATAAATGAGCGTAAATAGATAAAGAGACCATATGCATTATTTTGTGTTGGTTTTCTTATAAGAAGATATTCGGTACAGCCTGATATTGCTGCACCTGGACTGGGGATATTGGCTGCATACACAAAACTATCAAGCATGACTGGCCATCCAAACTATGACAAACGGTTCGTCGATTACAAAGTAGCGTCTGGAACTTCAATGGCTTGCCCTCATGTGGCTGCCGCTGCAGCCTATGTCAAATCCTTTCACCCCACTTGGTCACCAGCTGCTATCAAGTCCGCTCTTATGACAACAGGTGAGTTTGTTTACCTCCTGATGTCATGGTTGGGCAATGGATAAAATTTGTAGTTTCTAGATTATGTGTTAGATAACTATTAGAATGATGTCCTCTTTGAACTTATAGCAACACCGATGAAAGTGAGCACAGAAGACAAGGAATTGGCATCAGGTTCAGGTTTAATAAACCCTACAAAAGCAAGAGACCCTGGTCTCATTTATGACATCAACATGAGTTCCTACATTCGTTACCTCTGCAAAGTAGGCTACAACAGCACAACTCTAGGCATAATGATCGGCGGAAAGAAACAATATGATTGCAAAAACTTTAAACCAACCAAGGGTGTTGATGGTCTCAACTACCCTTCAATGCATTTTCAGGTTGAACAGAACGTCACAACTTTTTCTGCAGTCTTTAAACGAATTGTAAAGAATGTTGGAAATGAAGATGTCACATACAACGCGAAAGTGGCAAGTTCCAAGGGTCTTTCAATCAAGGTTGAACCGAGTACTTTAACATTTAAACAAGTTAACCAGAAAAGATCTTTTACGGTTATATTGAAAGGGAAATTTGATAAAAAGGAGGCAAATTTGTTGTCTGGGTCAGTTACATGGAAGGATGCTAAGCATTCTGTAGTGAGCCCAGTTGTTGTATATAGGTACATACCTTCATTGTGGTAGTATGATAAGGTTTAGGAGCACATTAGATTTGTTTCTTTTATTCGAATCAGTTTTGGCCGATGAATTTGAGATGTGATAGTTATTTACATGTCATTTTACCATTTTTATGTTTTTCTGAATGATGATTGAGTTCATGTATAGAACATTCTTACTCTTGTCGAAACTTATATATATTTGAGAAACAAGTTGCCTTTTCCCGGTCATACTGAGAGTCTACATGTATCGTTAGTTTTTTGGGATTATTTGATGTAGACTATAAAGCGAGAAGAACACAAATTGAACCTGTTGATTCACAATTCTTATAATTATCGTTAATTTAATGAATATCGCTAATTTGGATGAATTTTCACTCATTTTGTGATTTGGGAGAAAAAAAATGAAATTTCATATAATCAAAAAAGGAATGTTCACCATGGTAGCCTAAAATAGACCCAGAATTTCAAATGGGCCTAAAACGACAAACGGGCCAAAAAATAGCCCACAAACAAAGTCCAACAAACTGAAATAAAAACATAAAAATGCAAATAACTCATAAAATATAGTGTTTTTGGGTCCGAAAGACGACCAGGGCCCCTTTGAGTTCTTGCCACAGCGTTCTCCTTGTTTCAACCAAAACTGGTTGCAAGCCCAAAACGGAGTCCATAGCTCAAATTACAATCATTTTAGTAAAATCCCTCTACTTGCGATATTGGGCCTCTAGAAACAAAAAGGCTTGTTCCTCCGCACTTAGGCCCGAATCAATATTCAATAATGTTAGAGTTACCCACCAGACTGCCTCCATTGTTGTATTTTAATGACGTGAAGGTATTCAAAAGTGTTGAGAGAAACGTCCACTTTTGTAAGCTCGATTGTCAATAGACTGTCTTGATTAAATAAACATGATCCGAATAATATTCGACGACAATAATGAGCTAACATTAAAACTCTTATATAAATTTTACTCGAAGATGTTACAACGAAAATAAAAATATCTTAATAATCATTAATCAATAGAAAAGAGTTCATACAGTTGCGTGTTGCAATATTGGCACCCCGTGCGATTCATCCCTGTATGCATATCGTAAAATTCGTGTGCCTTAGTCTGCAAAACAGCTTTGCTCTCTGCTAACCAATATCGGTTATACAGTATATTATTATAGATCATCACATCTAAAATGTAGAACAACTTAAGGATAAACCCATTTTGTAATTCATTCTACATAGATTAGGAATTATAAATAAGTTTAGCAACATAACAAACAGAATTTGAATTTGCAAAATACATATATAAAGTTAATGGGTACAATGTGGATAAGGATTAGGTCACACAATGGTTGGTTATTGGCTCATCATTGACATTTTATTCGATGAATGATGAGTCAACACCATTAGGTGTAATTCATCGTTGGCTTGTCGTTAGGTGACTTGTGGTTGGAACCATGAATGAAAAGGTGTTGGTTTTTTTTCTCCCCTCACACAAAGATTTATTTAATGAAAAATAAGTGGGTCCAAGACTAGTGGTTGGCTAGTGATACACTGGGAATGTTTTAAGGGATTAGTGGTTGGTTAGTGCTTGAAGAGAGTTTTTTGATGTGGCGCTGATATGGTGCTGACAGACACTAGTTATTGATGAATGATGAATGAGGCATTGTGAGTGCTCTTATGTTATAAATAGAGCTGGCAAATTGGGTACCTGTTAAGACCTGTTAATAAAAAAAATATACTATGCAATTTTTTTAAAGCGAGTAGTCGCCGAGAAATTAGTTGGCTCGCAAAACAGGTCAGATAGCTAGGTTCAAAAAAAATTTTGTAGTTTTTTTTTGTGCCAAAAATGGCGGTCACATGCAACTCTGCCTTAAATGGTTGGCTTATGGATCTCTCTTCAAGGTTCTTTGTAATTTTAATTGTCATCATCTTGTTTCATTATATTATATTAAAAACACATATGGTTTAGGGCTAATTTTTCATATTTAAATACTAAGCAAAATAGTAGATACAGTTAATTACTAAAAGATATTACAACTTGTTGTACTATTAACAAGTCATGGTACAAAATCTTATCTTGTAACAACATTTTTTAATGCAAACCAAATCAAACAAAATAATTGCAATATAATACAAACAAATATGTCATGTAAAAAATTAGTTATATGCCCCAGCTGTCTTTAGAAGAAAAAAAAAAAGTTAGATGAAAAAGATAGAAATTTAGAATAAAAAACAAAAGACAGCTTAGCTTGACATTGCATAGGGTAGTCGTCGACAAAGGGTCAGTTGAGTCCAAAAGATCACGGGGTTGAAGTTTCTCCGTGGTATAAACAAAAATAGTAGCGAGACCAATTATTCATATCATTTTTATAAGAGGTTCCCATCGATCTACTTTTTTATTTTTATCAGTATTATCATTAGGTAACAAAACATTTTATTGATATATTGATATAGATAACAAGCCAAATTACTACATAATTAACTTCAAATCCATACAAACATATATAGAATTTACACACAATAAAGATAAAACTAACTAGTAGATTTTAAGCAGTATGTTTTGGTGATGGACAAGCCATTGGTCAACCAAGACCACCATTCTTATAATTGGGTGAAGGTGTTGTTCTCGGAGAGAGGTTGGTGAACTGCAATGCCTGTAACCTCAGTTCAACTGGGTAGTCTGCAATACAACCGATTCTGGGCCCTGCCCCGGTTGACCATTTTAGCGAGAGCTGGTTTCCTAATTGGTAGGAACGCACTGTCTTCTTGGAGTTAATCCTTTCTAGTATTGCTTTCTTTGGCACGTCGGATTTTGGGCTATTAAGTCCTCCTGAGAGACTCCTTTTGTAATTCACATTCTTCTCTAC
>JAOEHQ010033289.1:0-13038 GCA_025447715.1 Asclepias incarnata | reverse complement strand
AAAAATAATAATAAAATAACCAACCGGTCGAACCGCCCGGTTCAACCGGTCCGACCGGTTCGACCGTGCGCGGTCACAAGACCGGTTCGACCAAAAATCCGGTTTTTAAAACATTGACTATAGTACAAGTGTACGTACAACTTCTATTTTAGGTGAGAGTTTTGGCGACAAAAACCATGATTAGCACCATAACACGATGATATTGTCAGGCCAGTTTTATAATTAGGCTAAGATGAGTGGAACGATGGGGAAGCGACCCACACCCTAGTCGCTGGCTAATCGCCGAGGACACCACCCCCGTAGGTGACTTGGGGTTTTTTTTTGCTTTGGGCATTCCATACATGTCGTCCCCGCTCTCTCTATCTCTCCTCCTTTTTCGCACATTTCTATATTTTCAACCAATTATATGACGGAGGTCACCCCACCTCCAAAGGTAGTCTCACTCCACCAATTTAAAGAGGCAACTAGCTAGGTTAGCGACTTGGCACCATATGGCGGAAGTCCCCACCTTGTGAAGAAGCTCCACTCCTCTTAATTAGCCTTAATTAGGGCATCAAGATCCTTCCAAATTGTTATCGTCTTGTGTTTTATCAAATTGTTGAGTTATTATAGGTTGAAATCATGTTCCCGCTTAAAGGATGTTGTGTGAAAAAATAGGGACACCATGAGATCACTAGCATCTTATGGGTCAGGTTACCTACCAAAGCTTGTGGAGCTGCTTTGGTTGAAGATGATATAATCCAAGTAAGATGTAAAACCCTCTTTTTTAAATATTAAATATCTGATACACTTTCAAAATTAAAATCCAAATATGCCTTGAATCTAGCAACATAGAAGATCTACTTCTCTTTTCTTAAGACTGCAAATTTGAATGTGAAATTGCAGGTGGAAGCTAGTGCTTGGGGAATCATAAATGGAGCCTATGTGGTTACGAGCAGTTCTACCCTTCACAACTTTATGGAAATATGCCGAGTTTGAATCGCCAACGCAAAGCCACTCAATTTTAGCCTTTTGTTTCAGAAATCTTTCCTCTTCAATCAAAGCATCATTAAAAGCCTGAAGATAAATAGCCTCCTCCTCTCTAAGGACAAAATTGTGGGGATCTTTATCTAAAGCAATTTGAACAGTCTCTAACTCGGTTCGAAGTCTTACAACATTAGTATGAAGATTAACTTTGTCCACCAGCATTTTCCACACAATGGTTTTTTCAAGGATTTCAACTTTTGAACTACTTGATACATTTTAAAGCCATGAACGGATGAACCTGTTCCTCCCAAGTGTGTCGCACCACCTCCTGAAATCGCTTATCAAAGACAAGTAAATTAGCAAACTTGAATGGTTTCGGTTTATATTTGGTTTTCATGGGAAGTTTGAGAACTGGAGGTGCATGGTCAGAATTTAGATAGCGTTGAAACATTGTTGTTCCCCCAATAAACTCATTATGAAATTCCATATTGGCCATTATTCTATCAATATGCCATCAGATCCTTTAGGTTTTTGATTCCAAGTGTATTGCAGCCCTATCATGTTTACATCCGTGACTTCAATACCATCAACACATTCTCGAAATTCCCTCATAGTGATATCAATGACCGAAGAACCAACAGCTATGTCATTCAGGCTAAGAGTACGTTGCATTAAAATCACGAAAGACGCACCAAGGCTTACCTACAGCGAAAATCATATGTGGAGATAAATTATGCCAAAGTGCTCGTCGATCAATATAGTGATTATGCGTGTATACAAAAGAACCTAGCAACATTTTCTTCTCAGCTTTCACATAGATTTGAGTGTGGATTACTTGATCAGATTAAGAAAGAATCATAAGATCAATTAATATTACGTGGATCCCATCCCACAATAATACGAGTTCCTTTGTTGCACAAATTACAATTTGACGTCCAATTCCAATCGTATAACAAATTAACAAGTTATAGTCATCGAATTTGCATGTAACCTTATTAACAATTAATTCATAGAGTTATATCAACATATCAAAAACATATATCCATGAAAAACCATGCATGTGTTCACCATGGATATCAACTAAACAAGTAATCTTGGTAAGGGGGAAGGGAGTTATGTGGTTGGATTTTTCAACCCTCTCAAATCCCACCAATCATATACCTCCAACTCATTTTTCCTTTTCAACCCTCCCAGCCATTTTCCATGACATTCATCACCTTCTCAACCCTCCAATTTTTTTTTTCTTTTTCTTTTAATTTAGCCCCCAACGGTCAAATCCTTGCTCATCACCTTCTCAACCCGCCGCTGGCTATAAGCCAGCCCACACGAAGCCAGCCGGGAACCAGTGGGGATGGCGGCGGTGTTCCCCAACTGGTTGAGCAGCCAGCCGGCCCATCCCGCTGCCACTCCTCTCCCCCTAAGGTATTGAAACTTTCAAATAATTAGAAATTATATCGTGTTTGCTATTCATAGCCCTTAATTTATAAATAACATGCACTGGAAAAAATGTTGTACATGAAAATAAATGACCATCTAAAAATAATTTTCAACCGTCATATATAATACCTTATTGCGCCTTATCCATAGTTTAAAGATTACGAATATCAAGCTCCAAATTTAAAAAAAAAAAAAAAAAAAGGTAGATCGATGGGAACCTCTTATCCCAAATTATATTTATCAAATTTCATAAAAGTGTAAACAGGTCAATGGAGGACGTTTTATCTGTTCGGGTTACCCGAGAATGAAGAATCTTTTTGACGCAAGTATACGCGGTCAAACCGGGGTATACACATGACCATTTCTGCACCATTTTCTTAACCATCCCAAAGATATTTACTTAAAGAGGTTTTGAACCCGATACATCTTGTAAGAAAACATGAGTCATGTCCAATAGGTCACCTTGTTAGTGGTTAAATTTTATAAAAATGTATTATTGATAAACTGTCTAAAGGTACAAATTTGTGATGAAGGTAAACAAAATATCGAATTATTGAAACATGCCGGGTGGCTAAAGATATGTAGAATGTCTTCGAATGATTTCCTATTTCTTGTTAGTTAGTGTTTAAATTATCTCAAATTCTCAATAGTAATAGTAATATTAATATTGAATATGACAAAATTCTGTTCTCGTTTTACTTACATAAACATATTTATAGAATAGAAAATTAAGAACAAATAATAGGAGGGGATTAGATTAATACATGCCGATTATGAAATTTTTAAGTACGTACTAATCTCAACGTATTAGTTCATATTTAAATCAAATGAAAATTTGTTACTGTTTTTGTTTTATGTGCCGTCCTGATGAGAAAGGACTTGGTCATAGATTTCAAAACTTATTAAGAACTTACATAAAAACACTACATCGATTTTACTATATATTTTAATAAAAATAAAACATAGATTTTAATGTCTCAAAGTAAGTATTATTAACAAGAAATGATATTTTCGTTAAATATCATTTTACAGGGGTGTTCATTCGATTTTCTAGGTTATTTTGTTCGGTTTCTTCGGGTTGAGAACTTTTTTAGAACAAATAGAAAACTAAACCAAACCAATTAAATCTGTTCAAAAAAAAACAAACTAATTAAATAAGGAGCAAACCAAACCAAGAATCGAATTTGAATTAGGTTCGATTTTGGGTTCAAACCAAAAAGCCCAAATATTCTCAAGTGAATTAGTAGATCAACTTCAACATGGAACATCAAACGGAAATGACATGAATATAGACCAACATGAATATTTAGACCAACATGAATATTTGACTAAGTCTAACAAATTTATTTCATCTTGATTATAAATCATATACAACTTTAGAGTTTATTGATTTAGTTCTAAAATTTTTACACTACTTGTTTTTCATAGGGCGTATCAAAATATACAAAATATATCTATCTATCTATCTATATTATTATATAAAAATTGTAGACTTTCATGTTGAAAAGTAACATTTTTTAGATATGCGAAATGATCTTCTTATCTATTTACATCATTTATCCCTTAACTCCTATAATCTATACACTAACCCCTTTTACATCAATTATCTTTACATCAATTACCTACACCACTCGTCGCCGCTACCACCACCAGTCGCCGCCACCACCAGACCGCCGCCGCCATCACTGTCCCCGCATCGCAGGGACACCCTTCTAGTAATCTATAATCTATATCACCTTTATTCATTATTTTAAACATCTCCACTTGATATATCTATAATACCATTCATGAACTAATTTACAACATCTACCACTTGACTCCTAAAATTACTACACTACCCCCTTTAACATCAATAACCTACACTACTTGCTGCCACCACCACCACCACCAGTCGCCACCACCACCACCTATCGCCGTCACCACCATACCGCCGTCGCTACCACCATCGCAACCGTATCGTGCAGGCATCCATCTAGTACTATATAAAGGGTTTTAGGGTTTTCTATTTTTGGTATGTCTAAATTAAGATTTTAACCTACTAGTATATACATATGTAATTCGGGTTTCTCAAGTTTGTCCAAATTTGTAATTAGTAAACCAAAAGCCAAACCGTAAACCAGCTTACTAAATCAATCCACTTTCAACCCAAACCAAACACCGTTGTAATAATTCAATTAAAAGGATTGGAAAATGCTAAATACAACCTTAAGGGTTGTAGTTAACGTTCATAAAAAAATTGTATATTCTATATCAAAAGTCCATCCCTGAATTTTATGATGAGTGTACAACTATTTTATGCACCTTAATTACTGTATTTAATTAGCAAAAACCAAAAGGATTATTAAAAAGTTATCTTATAAGGATATCATATATTACTCATTATTAATATTTAAAAGAACTGCACATGTAGCAAACTAGCAACTAGCAAACTCAAGTGAACAAGAAAGCCAAAAGAGAAGACCATGCCTAGCAGCAAACTACAATCCTCATCCCTGCATAAGACTCAACTCCCTCATATGTGGAGCCGTATCTAATGCAAACATATTGTAATAGAACTAGTCTGTCTGTAATTCGGTACTACCTTAATTGAAGGTAGTATGTTGACTGTGACATCATTATATAAACATGGCATATTTGAGTTTTGACATAAACAAATATATATGATGATCCATCCCATCACCCCTATACCCCGTTTATGCCGGGATTGAGTACAATTGTTGTTGTTGCTGCGTATATTTGACATAAACAAATATATGATGATCCATCTTTCCCATGTTTGCATTCATCAAATATACTTCCATGTGAAAGTTTGTAAAGTTCACATGAATGGGATGCAAGTTTTACACAAATTTAGTGAATTAAGAAGAGTAATATATGTTAAAACCAAATATATCTTATTCTAGCATGCTTACATATATTCGAATAAGAAACATCACAATAAGACAGAATGAAAACATCATGATATAATTTAATTTGCCGGCTTAAGAAAGAAAAATGGAAAAAAAAACCCCACAATTCTTCCATTACGTACCCTATCTCTTTCATATCAATTTGCTTCAAGTTCTAATTCACGAACAAGAACAAAAAATTTTAAGGAAAAAATGAGCATTGAAATCATTGGAATTTAGCTCTTGATTCCTCAAAAAAGAACACAAATTGAAGTCACAAATGGCGGATAACCAAACGGTGTCTTCATTGTCACAGCCAACATCACCATCTTCTACTGAACACCTTCAAAATTCGATCCTGAATAGCAAGTACTTATGGTTAACTCTCGTTGTTTGTAGCGTCGTCTTATTTGTTGCCGTCATGTTATGTATATGTAACAAGAAGAAGGTTTTAGCAGGATTCAAAGGATTCATTGAGAATAAGAAAGGTTAGTCTATTCCGCTTTTATAAGTAAGCAAGAAGTTTTAATATGAAAACAGTCATTTTATCATTGTGATTTATGTTTCTAATAGTAGATTTCTGTATGATATAATACTAGATAAGATGGATGCTGATGAACTAATGCTAAGGAAATTTCAAGTAGAAGAGCTTGAAATTGCTACAAACAATTTCGCAAAAGAGTATCTGATTGGATCCGGTGCATTTGGAAATGTCTACAAAGGAACGTTTGAAGGGAATATAACCCTAGCCATAAAGAGGGCGCGTGATGATTCTTATACAAGCAAACATGAATTCCAAAATGGTAACCCCTATACTAATAACCTTTGATCATGCTTCGTAATTTTTTCTTCTTTTCTAAACCGTTTTTCTGTTTCAAATAGAGGTAAGGTTACTCTCTAAGGTTAAGCATCGGAATCTCGTTGGTCTAGTTGGCTATTGTGAAGAAACCGGTACGTAAAACTCCATCTTACATTCTTAACTCTAAAACTTAACATTTATTGAAATGTTCTGTTATAATGCAGGAACTAAGGGAGTACAAATACTGGTTTATGAATACGTCCCAAATGGCTCGCTGCTTGAACATATTGCGGGTAAGTTTAAGTCAGATAAATTGTACGTTAGCGATTTGTTATATCATGTAAGTATGTTGATACATAACCATAAGCAAGAAAATGTTAAAAGGCAGGGAAAGAGTGCCCTTAACATGGAGGCAAAGAGTAAACATAGCCATCCAAGCAGCTAAAGGTGAGTACATTTCCCTTATATGCAATCAAAACCAAACAAGATGAAAATTTACACTGTTACATTCATCGTAATTTTTTGCGTTTAAAGGCATAGCTCATTTGCACGAAGGGATTAAACCGAGCATTATCCACAGAGACATAAAACCGAGTAATATTCTCATTGGAGATGGGTTTGAGGCTAAAGTTTCAGATTTCGGGCTAGTGAGATCTGGACCAATTGGAGATAACTCATATGTTAGTAGCCAGATTAAAGGCACGCCGGGTTACCTTGACCCGGCATACTGTACAAGCTTCCACTTGAGCCCGTTTAGTGATGTTTATAGCTTTGGAGTGATTCTCTTACAACTCATTGCGGCTCGGCCTGCTGTTGACTCAAACCGGAGTCGCTCTGGTTATCACATTATCGAATGGGTAAGGAAACTTACCTGTCTTTCACATTCACCCGCAAAATATTTTAATTACCAAAGTCCAAAATACCATTATTATCATTCTGACTAAGTCGTCAAAGAGGTACTTCAAAAAGAAAGTATCAAATTTAACCTTGAAACCGGGTCAAATAGGACGAAAACAGATGTCTAAAACTGGTCACTTTTAGTTGGTTGTTGGTTTCTGCATGTCAAAATCAAACCAAACAAAATAATACAAAGTTTTCGGCAATAAGAATATTAATCTACGGACTATTGAAGATTAATCCAGGTAAAATAATTCATTATGTAAAATAAATGAGAAAGAAGAAGACAACATCATGTAACGCAATACTCTTCGGACGGTGTGCGTCCATATGCGTCGCGTCTTAGAACATTTGATGCACAACCGTCACGTGTTGTTGCTCGCTGATTTGTTCTAATTATTTGTATTAGGCAAATATATGTTTTACAATAAATAATCACCTGACTACTAAGTCAAATATATGTTGCTTGCTTTTGTTTTCTTAAGTGTAAATTAGTAAATTTATGTACTTGCTCTTTTTGGGTCAAATACAGGCAAGGCCTTATCTTGAAAGGGGCAATGTTGAAGAAATATTGGATACAAATCTTTTAATGGAACCATGCAACATGGATATGATGCTTAAAATGGGCTTATTGGGCCTAAGGTGTGTGGTAAAAGAGCCCAAAAAAAGGCCAACCATGACTCAAGTATACAAAGAGTTAGAGGCAGCTCTCTGGTTAGCCAATAGCTTCGTTCGACGCCAGCTGCTACCACGGCCTCCGGCAGCACTTACCACCAATAGGTCATCTGAAATTCGTGATCATCTTGCGTCGGATCATGATAGTTCAATAAGCCTAGATGGTGTTAGACTTCAAAGATTTCATGCAGACATGGAAAGCGCATCATTTCAAAGCACAAGCTTGAGATGTTTAGAAGCTGATACTGTGGTTTTTCATGTTGATGATGAGGGAAAAGTCGTTGACGAGGAGATGAGCCTTTGTATGTACGACGACTTAAGTATCCCTCGCGATTGATATGAAACAATGTAAGAAAAGGAGTTATCAATTATTCAGGATGCGTTTTAGTATTTATGCGCATTGGATAGTAGCTTTGCAAAAACAACACACTATACATAGCCACAAATATCGAGTGTAGAAATTCTCACTTTGCACTACATATAGACGGGTGATGGGCATACGATATATAACAGACCAGATTATATTATGTTTGAAAGAAAGGTGATACGAGAATGGGTCGTGTTCATATGATACAAGAACAAAAATGAAAATGGGAACACAATATGAGAAAGGGAATTTAGTAAACAATTAAAATGAGATGCATATGGTAAAAAAAATATCAAATTTCTAAGAACAAGTTTTACAAGATTTACATAGCACGAGCTTCAAAGGGTTCTTTCCATAACCACATTTCGAGTTCTCTCTCTATTTTCTCAAGATTCTGCATTTATTTATTTTTGTGTTTTATGTTCAGTTGGTCTTGCTTCTCCATTCCCGGGCAGGTGACAATAGACAATCTTCCTCTTCTGGCATGGGACCAAGTTGTGGTGGGCGGGGGTTGAGTGGTTTTCATATCCCACAAAGAAAATAATCGATTTTCCAAAGCTAACGTGTTGAATAATACATAAAATTAGAGATGGGAAATTATGACCTTCACTTGAATCCATCTAAGGATATGGAAGAGGAATCAAGAACAAGGGTAAGCTGATGTCTCCATGATACTAAGCCATCGATGGTGGTGCTGGCGGAGTTTTCCCTGCAAGGTTGACGCCACCGCCTCTGAGAGACAGGGTAGGGCCTTTCCATGAGCTTGCTTTACTGACTAGATTCGAGTCTAGATAAACAACTACAACTGTGATATCATCGTGGAAATGACGCCTTACTCCCCTGTCGATTTTCTTCAAATCTGTGTACCTCATCTCCCTCTTCTTTGCTGCCTCTTGTAAGGCGGTCTTCACCAGTCTTTTAGCAATTCCCTGCATCATACAAACCAGATTATGCTCGTTAAATCATTCACAAACCACTAGCAATCTCTAATCCGTATTTAGTTATCTAACCAATAACTATCTTGAAATTCCAAGGGCAGTAAAGAACTTTCATCATATTGCCAAAGCAAAAAGAACAAACAGAACGTCTAACATGTAAAGGTGACAATTTTCGGCCCATTTTTTTTTATGAATGATTCTATTTGGGTCACTAGGTCGATTGGGTTGAAAGTCCGGTGCTGATATGCAGTTTCACTGCATACAACCTCCTACAGTGCTTTATTCAATTATTTAGAATATTATTGTAATAATATATAATTATATATTTTGTAATCATTGTAATAAATTTAAAAATAAAAATACAGAGACAAAGATAGAGTAAAAGAAGTGTTTTCAGGTCAGCCCAACCCAACATGTATTACAGAAAAAACCCATTTTGACTTCTTACCCAACTTGCCCATGTTGCCACCTCTATTAATATCGGACAAATCATGAGATAGCAAATGCATGTGAATCACTGTACTAGGCTTATATTATTCAAAATTGCACATTAGCACGGTACAGAGACTTACATTACGTGGGTGATTCTGAACTATATCAACAGCATCTTGATTGCTAAGATGCTCCCAGAGACCATCAGATGCAAATATGAGAAATTGATCCCCAATTTGAATTTCATGCTCAGATATTGATGGGTCAGCAGTAAGTATGGGCCTTCGAATTGGGTCACGAAGTCGAAACTTAGCATACAATGGCTCCCTGTTAAATTCTGCCTTTTTGAGGTATACATCACCAATAGATCTTGATATCTGTAACAAAATTCCAAACAATAAGAAAAACGAATTAGGAATGATAAACAACTAGAATCAAAATACTGCTAGTTGTTGCTTATTTTCATTGAGCAATCTGATTATTATTATTAGAAGTCATATATCTATACTTTTATACTTTATTATAAAGCATATTCACATCCACTTTAAGAACTCTAGAATTTAAAGTCAAGAATTGATCTCAACCATCCATTTCTTAAAGTTGATCTAGATTCTAGACCACTCCTTTTACCAATAAAACCACTTTCAATTCATCTCTCACTTTCAAATATTTCCCCTTCAATCTTTTCATTTCTTTTCCATCCTCTACCCCTTATCTCTCTCCCCATCTTCCAAGGAACATACACACACATACACACAAAGGTTCGGACGCCATAACAAACTATTGTCACCACCGCCGCTACGCGCGGGTAACCTGCTAGTTTTATACTAGCTACAACACCACAAAAACTATAATCAACGGTAAAATAAAATTACCGCATTACCCTTTGTAAATTCTAACTTGAAAGACTTTTACTCGTCCGTCAAAATATGTCACTGAATTTCACAAGAAGATCCTGTTTGGTCATTCTACGCGTCTCATTATTTATGGGAGATGATATGTACACAACAAAAGTTTGAACATACATGACAAATGATGTGTTTGGACATATTTACCCTTACATTTACTATACTTTATCTTTTGTTTTCCTCGATAAATGAAGAGTAAATTTGTCAAAGTACAATTATTTATTGTGTATGCATAACTTTTGTTGTGCACATATCACCTCCTGTTATTTATGTCAAATAATCAATTTCGGATATTAGACTTGCTGCAACAAAACTGATTATCAAAGTGTAGAATAAAATTACCTCCTTTAATCTAATTCGAGACTTCAGAGCCTTTTACTCGAAAACATGATGTTACTCCAATTTATACAAGAATGTCCTTTTGGGTCATTTTAGTATTACTTTTTAATTAATCAAAATTTTGTCACACACTTCCAACAGCCAATTTTACTACAGCTGATTATAAGATTCTGGTTGGTCATAACTACTAGTCACTTTCAAAACACACAAAGTACCACGGACAGACAAATTACCTGTATAAGCCCCTTCACACGCCATACATTATGTTTTAATACTACAATTTGCGGATCGTCAGGATGCAAACTATGTAGTTCTTGTCTAACAGACTCTATGCTCGCGTTATGTTCCATAGAGAGTTGAATGGCGATAACCTCCCCAGTTGCCTTCACGGTTCTTCCCAAAACAGCACGTGAATCACCAGCATTAGCAATGTAAATGGTTCCATTACAAATAACTCCAACCAGACAACACGAACCAACAGCAGCTAATTGTGGTTTTACCGTGAACTGTTTAGCAACAATTGAGACAAACCCTTCTTCAGTAGCGTGAAACGCTTTACGAATCACATCCATAGACATTGCATTTTGTTCTGAAGTAAATCCTAAAAATTTACATATCACA
This sequence comes from Asclepias incarnata, assembly GCA_025447715.1. NCBI lineage: Eukaryota > Viridiplantae > Streptophyta > Magnoliopsida > Gentianales > Apocynaceae > Asclepias > Asclepias incarnata. The sequence continues at coordinate 1,771 of JAOEHQ010033289.1, read as the reverse complement.
TTCATGAATGATCAAATTGTAACGAAATTTATAGAGAAAAATGTCATTAAATAGTAACCAGCTATCACGGTTGTTCTGCCTAGGTTACTCATACATCTTAACCACCAATGTTTCAACTTTTGTATCAATATTGTGAATTTTGGTTAGAAAACCTGGCCTTCTAGTAGTATTACATGTTACACATGCTAACATGACGTGCCCATTGTGCAAAATAGCTACCATGGCGTGACATGTCAACAAGTATAACTGACCATTTACATCACACATAATTGGCACGCCGCAGCAGCAATTTTACACAATCAGCACATTACGTTTGTATATATAACCAGTGATACATGTTGGTTAAAAGATTTTTAATTAAAATAAGATCGCAATATTGAAAAAATTTTGACTTGATTAATTTAGGTGGAACATTATGAAACTTGATTCTTATTAACATAACATTTTCCCAAATTTAAACTATCATTAACCAAGATAAAATTGATCACTCACTTTTGAGATTCTGAAAAAGATTATCATTGACGTAACGTGATGTTTCGGGTCCACCATGACCATCATAAACTCCAACGAAGGTCCCGTAAGGACCAGAATCAAGAAGGCTCAACGAGCCCGACTCAATCTGACTTTGATCTTCAAGCAACATATTCGCTTGAACTACTGCCATTGAATACTCACCATTTATATGTTTTCCAAAATCCTTATACCAAAGAAGACCTTCCTGCCTGCCAAAACCATCCGAACCGATATTATTATAACGGTCCGATGATGGTAGCCAGCAGGCTTTGAAAATGTTTATCAACTTTGATAACATCCCTCATTTCTCAACATCCAAAAAGTTGGATGTAAACAAATCCTAAATATAAATCTCCCCACAAAGCTATCTCCTTTTAACTGTTCAATAATCATTCACAACACAAACAATCAAAACTAAAAATATATAATCAAAAAATAAAGTCAAAAGGTCTAATAAATACAAAAATTAAAAAAAGGCCAACTTGTCAAACATCAATTTTCTTGGTCAACATTTTGAACAAAGACTATCAATTGGTCAAAATGAAGAATAGTAAGTAACAACCTTGAAAATTAACAAACACCCATTAAAGAATAGTTGGAAAAGATAACAAATTTATACAGTAATAAGCATAAATATATATATATATATATATATATATAAATGTATATAAATATATATAATTAATATAAAAAAAAACAACTTACAGTACAAAGTTTGCAACTTTTATATCTGGGGTTGAGCTACCAGTGAAAATAATTTGTGAGTTCAGATCAAAATGAGATAAAAGCAAATTATTTTGTGGGTTCAGATCTATAGATCCATTAAAGATCAAAACTTTATGCATACATATATATATATATATATGTATGTATGTATATTATATATGTGTGTGTATGTATGTATGTATAAGGTTTTTGTTGTGAAGTAAGTAGATATGATGAGGAGAGAGAGATGGATTTGAAATGGACAGGAGGAAGTGAGGGAGAAAGGAGAAGATAGATAGAGAAAGATAATTGAATAGTGTTTTTTTTTTCCTTTTGACAAAATCATATCTTTCCGTTGTTTATCTACCGATATCCTTTAATCGAGAAATGGCAATAATTAAACTTCAATTAAATTATTTTAGGCTCCTGATAGGCAATCAGGTAATTTAGTAACCCGACCAGGCCTTTAGCAGCGACGTCGTTGTTAAAGGGGTGGTACGAATCTGACATAACATGTGTCAGATTCGTGTCAGATTCGTACCACCCCTTTAGC
>JAOEHQ010033288.1:0-23939 GCA_025447715.1 Asclepias incarnata | reverse complement strand
TCTCCGCCGGTCCCCCTCCTCCGCCGGTCACCCCTTCGCCGGAATCTCCTTCTCCGACATATAGTTTCAGAGAGAGATAGAGAAACGGGTTCGGATCTTGATTATTATAAGGTTGTGTTTGGTTTGGTTTCATAACTGTGTATTTTATTATACATATATTATATATATATTTAATTATTTTGTATTAGAATGAATCTCTTTTCAGTATGTGAAAGGTCCTTTTTACCCCTCACGTGCAGGGCACGTGGGGGGACTTAACGTCCAGTTTCACGTCCGTTAAAGGGAGGTATGGTCCGAGTGGGGTTTTGGCAACCACGGGTACCATCCATGTCAATATGATCTCGTGGGTACTAAACCAGTAATGGGTGGCAACCACAGGTACCATTTCAGTAATTAACTCTAAATTTAATTAATATCAATTATGACATAAGCAAATCATAATTTAGTAAAATCAATTGTTTTGATTGGTTAATAAATAGTTAAAGCGATCTTTTATTATTATTATTATTATTATTATTATTATTATTATGTTTTTGCTATTTTGTTTTAAGGGGAAAAAAGTATGTATTTCTTTAAATTAAAAGCTATCTTGATTTGAAAAAAATATTCTAACGTGTCTTTTATTAATAATTTAAATTTAATTATCCTAAACTTAAAATTTGATATAGATTATCAAGTAGTTAGTAACTTTAAATATAAATGAACTTTCAAGACCGTATATTATTTCTAAATCTATATCCGTATATCATTGACCATCATTAGTAGAGATTATGTTTTTTATAAAATATATCAACATCTAGATTTATTAGGAAAATGTTCGATCCTTGAGACAAACAAGTTTTACCAATTATTTGTTGCTGTGCCTACGGACGGGCAGGTTATTGGGTTTTCCCTGGACCAGGAGTAACTTGGGACGCCTAAGGGCTCCGTGCGGCTGGATTGACCAGCTAAGCGGTGTCCTTTCGTCAATGGGTCACTCCGTACGAATGGCTGAGCGATTCTATTTATTGGCCGTTCAAAAAGAATAAGTTATTTAATTAAAAGAATGTCAAGTAATAAGTTTTTAAATTTGATTGGATTAACGACATAAGCAAAAGTTAATTAAGTGAAATTGAACATTTTAATTGGTTAATAATTAATTAGGAAAATTATATTTTAGTATATATAAAAATAAAAATATTTTTATCCGCGTGAGAATAATCTAGTTATATAAAAATAATACACTATGAAATTAGGTTAAGCCAACTCATTATTTTGACTTAAAATGAATTGATGATGAATGATATGTGCTGGTTCCGCACTTTGGGGAGTTCTAAGCCAATAAGGGATTGCCACTAAAGCATGTCACTTTCAATTGTACTTGTTGGGAAGATAAGAAACCCTGTCCACGAATCCGGGTCAAATCTCACTACTATCAGCTCTAATATAAGCCGCCACGAGTTTCAATTATGCATTTGTTAGGTCTTCATGATGTATCTTTATATTCATTCGATAAAGATAAAAGATAAGAGTTTGCTAGAAATAAAACTCTTACTTATTCATCATTTAAGGTTGTAATCCATTTCATATAAGTATATAACTAAAAGGTGAAGCTTTGAAGTTTAGTGAAAGACTTTTAGTAGGATCTTCGATCATGATAATAAATTATGTTTGGTGAGTAGCTTTTTATGTTTTTAAAATGCTTTTAGATTCTATAGGAACCTCCTATTAAATAAAAAGCTATGTTTGATTATAAACGATTAAAGTTTTTAGTTTGAACAAAAGCTCATAATCTAAAAGCTATATAAGAGTGTTGGGAGTAGTGAGATCCAACTCTCACCTTACCCTCACCACCCACCAATAAAATGTTGTCATGTTATTTGAACCATCTTACCCTAAAATCTATCATTCTAACGAAACAAGTTAACAAGTCGTAAACAAGATTAAACACGTAAACAAATGAAACAAATGGCGTTTCTGATAGGTTAAGATCACCGTACTTAGGACATTATTGTATGGAAACAATGATTGACGTGATAACATGTTTGATAGGACTCAAGTGAAGGACGTTGACCTATCTCTCCATATCGTTTTTGTTTGTTTGACCGCTATCAGGTGAGTTTCGTAGCCCTTATTTATCTGTATGTTTTGGGGTGAAAAGTGTACCTGTCTTCCTACTGATAGTGTCAATAGCTTTTACTATACAATATACTTTTGAGTATCTGTATAGGATTACCTATGTAAGTTCCATTCGGGACGATTCACCCGACACTCGTTATTTGTGGGAAATATGAAACATGAAACAATCGTCAGATGTGTAACCCGAGGGGACTTGAGATCCTATTAGGGGTAATGTGGTAAACATGATACAATTAGTTGTTTGGTTGCTTGTATTTGTGTGATTATTTGTGTATACAGTGATATATATGATACAAGTCCAATTACGTGTGAAAGCTTACTGTAAGTATTCATATACCCTCGGTTATATTGTACAAACTATTCGGTTGTATCGACACAAAACATGATTCATGCTATTTAAACCTACAAACTCACGAACCTAGTGTTGACACGTTTTAGTACACGTTTTAGGTAATCAAGAGAATCAAAGAAATCAAGGATGGTAGATTGCTAGAGCTGGTTGGATCAAGGGGTGACGTGCATCTTTTGTTAGCTAGGTTTCAGGGATATGCGCACATATGTTAGCGCTCCCTTGATTGACCTTAAATGCACGTGGCATTGTTGCCGATATGCTCCCATTTGGGATGAACAATTGTAGTAACAATTGTACTAGTTGCATTATATTTATGTAATATCGTGTGGTTTGGAAGTTCCAATCTTATTCGTATAGTGTACTATGTAAAATCCATGTCATGCTGAGCTTTTCGTGGCATCCCATACTTCCGTCTTTGTTAGGGTGTTACAAACATGCATACATAATGAAATCTTATCAATAACAAACGCAAACTTTGTTTGGGCCGACATTTTCTGGATTTGTGTTCTGGAGAGAAAACGTGAGAAAGAGGGTGGAGGGGAAGTGGTGGGCCACATATCTTTATTGACCAATAAAAGAATTAAGAGACGTATTTTTTTTTTATAAAATAATAAATTATTCGAGTCTGATGTGAGAAAGATGTATGGTTGGTGGTGGTATTTTTTAAAATATGAAATGAAAAAAGGGTAACCTTACGCTAATGTGACAGTAAGAAAAAGATGAGAAATAAATTTGATTTGGTTAAGGCCTTAGTTTCTTTAGCAAGACTAAATATTTTGTTTGAATTATAGGAAAGCAGTCAAGAACTAATTTATTTCTTTCCATTAAGGGAAACGACTTAATATGTGTTGTTAAAGTCCAATATACAATCAGAGTCACGCATAGTTACGTGGTTATCTGATTCATTTTTCACATTTCACATTTCACAAATCACGCCATTATTGTATTCAATACACACTCATCGTTATTGGTTTTATTATGTGCTAGAAGTATCTCGCATGATGCGACGAATTTTTATCTTGAAGACGTTTTTATATTGGTGTTAGGTTAACCTTACTAAAATCAAATCATTTGAAATAAATTTTGATGAATAGTAAAATACAAAACTTTTTTTTTTTATCACAATCTTCGAAAAACATGTCAGAAAATTGAACATTGGACATACGCATTTGAAATAATTTATCCCTTATTATGTATTAATTACTTACCTTAGTTATTAAAATTATAAATTTTAAAACATATGACATATGTATTATAATGTAGTTAGATACCGATTGAGTATAAAGGAATATTAGAGCGAATTAGTTGTTCAAAAAAATATTTTATTAGAGTGAATGATTTTCTCGATCTTCATACTTCATATCTTAATATATTAAATAAAAAATAAACTAATGTACCTTTGCGAGTCATGAAACAAAATATAAATAGTTATATATCTAAAATTTAGCAAATTTGATTCATGAGAAGCCATATGACCGGGAGTGCTTGCCCCCTTAGAAGTTATCTTCTCATTTTGAAGACTCATAAATTCGACTATTTCACCATAGACAATCTCGATATAAGTATCTAGATCTTACAACAACAACAACAACAACAACAATAATAGTACCCAATTCCTACCGAAGCGAGGTATGGGGAAGGTAAGATGTAGACAGTCTTGCCTCTACCTAAAGATAAAGAGACTGCTTTCATAAGGACCTCCGGCCAAAAGGGGGGACGAATGGCAAAGTATAAGGGGTAAGGGAACATACCTGGCGGCCGAGTATCGGTTGGTTACAATTAAGAGAGATTATAGAAACAGAACACATAGGGCATACTCCAACAGAACGTAACAGATAAATATAGATGTATAATAAACATATATTTATGAACAACAAAAACATAAACGTAACAGATAAACATACACGTATAGTACACATAACCAATCATGCAACATATATTATGAAAAACAAAGGTATTATGAAAACAAAGGTAAGAACATATCCTAACTGTCGAGAAGGCAACCCCCGAATCCCATACATCGATACTTATCTATCGAATTCCTCAAAAACTAGCCCTAGTCCTCTACGTGTCCTCTCATTTGTCATGTCCTCCGACGGGCAAACCTAATTTGGGGTAACACAAAACGCTAAAGGAAACCTCCCCCCTCGGTTTAGGCCTATGTCGCAGGCCAAAACCAACTACAGAGGTCAAACCAAACAAAAGTCTAAGTAAAAGTCTATGTAACATTTTCCCATATGTCTTCCACTCCTTGCCCACGTCTTCCGTCAGGGAAACCCCTTTGGAGCCTTCGATAACATTTGTTTGGAGACCCTTTCCAGCATTGAGTCACCTTAGTTTGTGACCACTTCTTCTGTTGGTCAACCCTCCCTAACATCCTTAGGCAAGGCAATATGGGAAAAGATGTCAATCTAAGCCCCCCTATCTAATTCATATCTTACTCCTCTACTCTAATCCTAGTTCTCCAAGTATTCCTATCGCGCACCATGTCCTCCGACAAGCCAAGATCCTTTACGTCAATCGCTATTCTCTCCTCCCACCTCATTTTAGGCCTACGCCTTCTTCTCACGCCGTCTACCTGAATAGCTTCTGCGCTCCTCAACGGTGCAGTTTGGTCTCTTCTCTTAACATGGTCGAAACATCTTAAGCGACCTTCCCTAAGCTTGTCAATGATGGGAGGAGAGATATTAATATTAATTTCTTACTTAACAACTATACATTCGTATAACTTTCGTGTTCAATCTATTTGTTCGTTTAAACTTAAACGAACAAATTAACACGAACACAAAATTTTGTACGTATAACTGTTCGTGTTCTTGTTCATTCTTTTGTTCAGCTAAACTTAAACGAATGCAATTTGTAGTCGTTCAAGATCGTAAAAACAAGCCATATACCATACAATTTTTTAAAATGATTTGACATTGTTAAAGCACAATGTTAACATGAACATACAACTCTTTTTTTTTATCTTCTTGATTTAAAAACGAGACAATGCTAAATTAGAATTGTTGAAAAGACACTTCAATTTTCTTTATCTTCCACAAACTCTCACATCTATTTAACAAAAGAAGAGAAAAAAACTAAGTAAGATCAAATATATTATATTTTTATACTCTCTTGTAAAAAAGTTATTAAATTAGTTAAATTTTAGATATGTGTTATACTCAGTATACTCTACAGCTTATATATTAATTAATACTTATTTTATTTAGTCAAGCTTTCAATTATGTAATTAACTAGTATATTATAACTTATATTTTTTGAAATTTAATAATGAAAATACAAACATGTCTTACGAAAAACAAATAAACATTTTCATAATATAAAATACACATAAAATAATTTTTTCATTGGAAATATATATATATTTTTTTGCTTTCCAAAAAGAGTAACAGAATAAATTATATCATCATCTTAAGTATTAATACACATGCAATAACCACCGTAAAAGGTCGTTGCAACCTAATAAAAATACTTACTCTCGTCGAATTACGCAGACACTATAGTCAACTTACTTATATCTTTGTCCTAACATAATAAACTTTCTAAAATATCATTATAAAGTAGAAACTTTCAAGTATGTTTCAATATAAGTAACATGATAACAAGTTGTATGCACAACCTGTGAAAATTTTGCTTTGAAAGACAAATTTGGATTACTGACGGATCATTGGCCCATCCGATCATCTCCACACCAACAGGATGAAGTCATGAAACCCACCCACCACAGGTGAGAGAAAATCTCTTTGCCCAACATGGAAAACCCAATAATTTGTTCCATGAAGGACTTGAACCCATGACCTCTTCATTATTGAGGTCATTTGTCTCACCTCAACCACTTGAATAGGGGGTCATTGGCCTAATAGATGAATTTGATTTATAGATATTGTGTTTCAAAATATCTATATCTATATTATACTACCTTATAAAACATTTGAATTTTGTCTTAAAATTTAATAATATTTATTGACAAATAGTAGGTGGTGTTAAGCTTCTCTTATTCGATGTGTGGTGGAATTAAAGTCTTGTGATTCTCATTTGTAATGAAAAATGACTTTGTCACACATTATCTCTTTTTGAAATATGGAGTAGAGATGAGACCTTATAAATTTAGAAGAGATGTAATATTGTTAGTACATCATAATCATTCCACTTGATAAGAAAGTATATCATTTCCACTAACAAATTTGACATATCATTGTAATAATCGAAAATTACAAAAAATTGAGAAATCATCATACAAAATCAAAAACTCGAAAAAAATGTTAAAAATTATTTCATTACCGCTGATTGCGCGGATACTATGCTAGTATGCTATTATAGATAGTAAACTTTGAAGTTTGTTATATTGGTATCATACAAAGTACACCTTGTATATTAGAGAGAGAGAGAGAGAGAGAAAAACGAATAAATTAGTTATTTAAAGGACTTTACAAAGTATTACTATTATCATTCAACACAAGAAAACATGATTTTAATATAAAGGTGACCGAACGTATGATCTAAGATGATAGATGCATACACCTAACTTTATATATCAAGTGCATTTAAATTGTCTATTTCCGTTTTGTTAGTTGATTGCTCGTGTTTCATTAATGAGGAAAATGACATTCACTACTATGAACGATTAGAAGCAGAGAAGAAGAAGAATTTGGTGTACCAATCACAAAACAAAAAGGCCTTTCTCAAGTTAAAAATTGTATTTTATAAACTTGCTTTGTGTTTTAATGTTCCTTTCGAATCGTTAAAAGCTTGATTCGAGTCGAGCTTACACAAGTTCAAGCCTAACTTAGAGCTTATTTAGTAAATCGAGCTTCAGATACTAAACTTATCCAAAAAAAATTGAGCCTAATTTAGAGCTTATTTAGTTCAAGCCTAATTGAGCCTAAACGAGCCTTTATTTACTTGTATACAAAATAATATAGTATAATATATAGTTAAATATTAGATAATATCATTTCATGTGTGATATAACTTAAAATTTAATATTTCTACATGCTTTTATAATTGAACTTATCCAAAAAAAATTATATATATAAACAAAATAATTAAAAAATAAAATCAATTATATAATATAAATTAAATAATTAAAAAATAAAGTAATTTATTGAACACGCTAAACTCAAATCGAGCTCGAACTTATAAGAATCCACACGAGCCGAGTTAGGGCTTTATTTATAACACTTCAAACGAGCCAAACTTGAACTCTCTAAAACTAAATGAGCCGAGCTCAAGCTTGGCTAGCTCCTTTACAGCCAACCATAATTAAAATTTGAGAAATCCACATTTTAAAGATTTTGCACAAGAAAACAAAAGAAACTTTTCTAAATTTTAATGGCTGGTTGAATGTTAGTTTAAAATGGTGGTTGTAATATGAAGTCATTACTAGTAGAGTTCAGTGTTCGGTAAAAGCATAACGTAAAAGATTGAATCAGTATGTCGACAAGCAAGATTCGCTTTGTTCCCTTTAAACTTTCATGTAACAAAATGTCCAAAAAAACCATCACCAAATGGTCTAGAAGCTTGTTTCCTCAAGGTCTCAGGTTCAAGTCCTACCTTAGGCATATTTAGAGGTGGTCAAAGATATTTAATTTTCACCTACGATGGTCTGGATGGTCTCAAGTTCACATATTGTGGGGTCTGACCACACGTATTTAATTTCCACCTATAGTGGGTCTGGATGAATTTTTCCCCTCCAGATCTCTAAATGATTTCCCGACATTGGCGAGTAATTCACATCTTTTAAAAATAAAAATAAAAATAAAAATGTCCAAAAGGCATAGATACAAAAGATATTATAAATTAATAAATATTATTGTTGAAGTAAAAGTATGTACAACACAAAGACTAACATCACCCCCAATGTTTACAAATTAGCAAGTTCTTTCCCTTAATCATTATTCATCAACACCACCATTTCTATACATCAAAATAAAATTAAAAAAAACCATGACACCGTATACCATGATTGTTCAGGTCTTCAACATAAAACTGTATGAATCCATTCCCATAACAAATCCTAACTTTTGTATAATCGTATCTTTTTATCCCCATTTCAACAGCAATAAGTTGATTTTCATCAAAAGAATGCAAAACCCGAGGGCCCATAAATGTTTCAGGAGCCAATCATCAAGAATCCGTCATCCTACATGATCATGCAATTTATGACATGGAATAAAGACAGACTGCTCACCTGCATACACGGGTGGAGAATAAGGGTCGATTTTGCATGGCCCAGATGCACCTTTTGGTGATCAAACAGTTAGTTTAGAGCCACTCATCCACATTTGAAACCGTTTCTTCATCATGGATAATCATCCACATTTGAAACCGTCCCTTCATCATGAATAGGGAATTCTGGCACATTCAAGAACTTTTAAGCAGCTCCATTATTTTGGGTCATGCCCAGGGTCCGCTTTAGGTCAATTTTCATGAACCCACAATAAAAATCTTGACATCCAATAAACTTAGATCATGGGTCTCGTTTACCTGCAACCGGGGTTGAATTTGGTCTCTTTTGAATACCATGTTGCCATGCCTCTCTTGAACGGTCACCTGACTGATCAAAATCATCAAGGGAGCTCTCCATCGGTGCCTTAAAAGGGCGGTAATTACCATTCCTTGGAACAAATGATGAGCTTGTTTTCTCATCATCTTCTGATGGTGTGCCTGGCCTAGAATCCATGTGGTCATATGATCTGTGTCTTGAACCAGGTCTCTTCAAACCCCTCATGTTAGAAAACCTAGACTGTGGTGGACCGTATGCTAAAGGTGGCACCTTTGGTCCCATAAAATCTTTAGGAATCAAGTCCATGTCCATATAACATTCCCTGGTCTTCGCATCAGCAATTAGTGCAGCCCAATCATCCGACTGAATCAGAGTACTTGCATTCCCCATAACCTATTGAAAATATTGAATAGAAAACATAAAAAACTATTGACAATTCACCCAGGGTTATGTTTAATCTTTAACGGATGAAATAGGGAAAATATATAATAAGAAAAAAGGAAAGGTCAAGTGAGTTGAAAGTCAACTAAAGCATGTCTTAAATGCCGAAAGCCTCTTATATCATTCTACTCCAGAAAATTGATTAGTACTGATATAATATTGTAAAGCTAAAAGGCTTGAAGACAAAAAGTGTTTTGGGTTTGAACAACCCGAACTGTTCTGTCTAGAACCATTAAAAAATTACCCATATTGACCAGTTACCCAACCCGCTGACCAACCCGCTGTGGCAAATTGGAAAGGAAATATAAGGGGAATATCAATACCCAAAGTGCCCTTTTCGCACGTGTAAGAGCAACATTCATTCGACGAATATCAGCAACAAAACCCACACCATGATTTGAAGCACGCACACATGACATAATAATGACATCACGTTCTTGCCCTTGGAAAGCATCAACAGTATTAATATAAAGATCCTTTCCTTCTTCAGATTTCAAAACTTCATCAAACTCCCGCTGAATACATTTCAATTGCAGCTTATAAGGGGTAATTATGCCCACTGACACTTTAGCTATGCCTAAAGACTTTGCACTTTTTTGAAGATGTTGATATAACCGAAGACAAAACTGTGCTTCGTGTATGTTCTGATAGGAAACCGACCCCCCACGATGCGACTCACGACCATGTGTAATATCATAAAAAATATAAGGCTTTAACATTGGATCCTTATAATATAACTCATCAGGTAAATTAGCAATACTTTCACTATCAGTAAGGCGACCTTGGTAAAAGTATCGGGATGGAAATTCTCTAATTTGAGGGTGCATTCGGTATTGAACGGAAAGCAACATTGTAGGACAACCTGCTTGCTGAAATCTCTCAAAAAGACTTCTACTGTATAGCAAAGTTCCAGCGGCTTTACTTATAACGGTTGCAGGAAGTTGTTGTGGGTCCCCCACAAGAACACATCGGGCTGCACCAAGAGCAAGAGGAGGCAGCACTCCTACTTCACTGGCTTGAGCAGCTTCATCAATGACCACCATGTCAAACCCGTGGGTTAGCCGCGAGAAAAGCTTCCGGCCACTACTTGAAACCGTAGTGAATACGACCTCGGCTTCATTAGCAAAACTTGCTTCCAGACTAGCACGGGCTTCCTCTAAATTGAAGTTCCCTCCACTACGAAACCGTCCTTCTAATATAAAAAGACGAGACATTTCAACTAGAACTTTATCCCGGTTCTCGACCACAGCCGCAAGATTTTGTAACAACGAGTCTCGGCTCTGGTCACGGGCCAAAAGAACATCCGGGTCCACACCGACTGAACCTTGGGACCGTCCCGTGAAAGCTGCAACACTAAGTTCTCTTTGAAGGGAAGCTATTTGTTGAGACAATTGAGCTTCACGGCCTCTTAACTGGTGCATCCACCCGTAAACTTCATCTCGACTCTTCACCAAAAGTTGCTCAGTTCTGCGCTCAACCGACACCGCCTGAGCGGCCCGTGTTTGTGAATCAACTCCAACTCTAGCCACATCAGGCCGGTAAACTTTCATCTCACCATCAATGAAGCCACGATCAAGAACACGTGTAAGCAGCTCATCGGTTGCAGCATTTGAAGGTGCACAAACTAACATTCTCGGTTTTGGGCAGAGTTTATGAAGGGTACGAAATAGATTCTGATCCATGCTTTGGAGAACTTCATCAATAGACCCATTTGGGACATTATCAGAAGATATACTCTCAGTTGCTTGCTTGTAACTTTCGGGTGCTAGTTTTTTAAGCAAGGCAGTATAATAATGCTGATATTGGACAAGATGTATAACATTCAGCATTCCCCACACTGTATGAGTCTTTCCGGTTCCAGGTGGACCTTGGACCAGAGTAAAGGGCCATGGTTCTTGCCTCTTGGTTGACCCATTTGTCGTACCAGCTGCAGTATGGGTTGCAGCCCAGTGAATTGCTGACAATTGTGGACCATTGAAGGTCCGGTGTAAATGTTCAACAAAGCTCGTTGTAAAACAATCGGGCATTGCAGGTGCCTGTTCTTCATACTTGGGGAATAGCTCTGGGCTCGGTTGAAGAATTGCGGTTTGCATCTATAGAGTAAAATCTATCATAAATTTTTGTTTTAGGAGATATTACTTTATAATTTACATTTGAAAACTTCAACTAATGGGACCCACCTGGGAATTGAGTCTGCGAAATGCATGCAACGCAACATATTCTCTTTGAGTTGTAGCAAGAGCACCAAGAACAGTTAAAAACCATATTCCTTTCGGGTGTAATTTTCTTAAAATATGATCATCATCGACCATGCTGTAAAGTAACCATAAGCAGTTCTTGATCAGCAAACAAACAATCAAAAAGAAAAAAGAGCAAGATCCACAAAAATTAGATGAATCAACAAACCTGTTTGAATCATATGAATCCCCAACATAAAAGTGAAGAATCGCCCCGGTAGGATCACGAGTATCTATTGGTATGTGTCGCCTCACGGTGCCTGCCACCCGTCCACTAACCTCAGTTTCCTCCCCAGAAGTTGAGCTGCTGTTTCTCTTCGATATGACTGCTTAATGGAAATAGTCATATAAATCTTTTAAATTATGACACAGAGACACTAAAAGACCAACCAAAAGTATGCCTAATCCATTAAACACTGAACACATGATTCAAGCAATTTTCTCCTTATATTTCTCTTGATTTTGCCAGGCATACCAGTTAGGCCTATCCCTCAGTTGTCATTATTTTAAAATGTTAGATCTTGAGAGATTAAATTAGCATTTTTAATATAGCTTCATTTAAGTGTATTGGCAAAGATTTATTTAACTTTAAACAAACCTGTTCCAGGTCTAGGGGTGGAGAGAACTGCCACGTCGCCCTCCTTAAAGTTCCATCTGCATTCATTTGCAGGTAGAAGTATTACATCATACCAACCTGTGAACACACAAGAAAATAATACTTAAATAGTAATAGACATGGTATAGACAAATGAGTAAATGATATCTACACCAACATTACTCGATGTTTATAATATAAATATTTATTATAAATTACAAAGAAGATGAGATTTCATACCTCTTTCGCGTCTCTCAACACTTTTGATACGAACCATTGCATGCAAATCTCTAGACGGTGTTTCAGTTAATTCCTCCCATGTACTGTATAACTGTGCCCGGCATTCCTCAAAAAGCAAGGGCTCAAATACTTTGACATATTCTTCTACTGATTCAAAGCTTCCAGGAACACACTGAAGCTCTGCCTCCTCTGAATGTCCAAAAATTGTAGTTTTATTACATGAGATATATATAAATTATAAATATACAATTTAAACATGAACTTCAATCTACACTCTAATTGAGATAGTTGGGCCAAGAAAAAATTCATTAACAGATAAACAGAAATTTAAATCCTAAATAAGAATCCATCACCGCATTTACTAGCAAGTGAAATTTACACAAACCATGAATAGTGAATCATATTGTGAGATTCTAAAAAATTTGCAAGAGATGACTATCAATATTCCAATGCCTTTATTGACCGTAGAAATAGAGTTTCTTAAATGTAATGTTCACGTTATCAAACATCAGAAAGCTAAGAGCGACATTAACTACTGTTCTCAATTCTCAGACTTACATATGAAATTTTTGTTATTTTTTCCTTAAGTGGTAGAGGGTTGTTGGTCCTTTTCAAATTTAAAAGCACTTGTTCCTAGTTGCAACAACTTATCATAGTTGAAATTACTTATCCTTCCGCATCAAGTTTAACATGATCGCAAACAATGTGTCTTTAAAACGTAGATAGACATCAGGCTCTATTATTACATGTACAAACAAAAGGAATATCAGACGCTATACTGCCAGGCCATACCCTGCTATTGCTTCAGAAGATTGCCATTAAGTGACCAGTATAAAATAACTCTTAACACAAAATAAGAAGGTAAAGTACCACTTTGGCCAGTGTGTACTTGTGGGTTTTCCCTCTAATTCTAACACCAACTAATGCAGCAGCTTCATCTTCATAAGGTTTTTACTGGTTGACTGCCATGTTCAGACTCCAATCAAGATGCTGACACACAGCTAATTCCGAACCATTTTCTTTCTAACATGTATACAGAACAAAAGGTGAATTTAAATAGCGACTCTGTACACTCTGCGTATAATGATATCACATGCCAAATAGCAGAGTTGTAGATACAATTTATATCCTTGCCATATATAGAAAAACACAACCCAAAACAAAGATCTAGGTAGACAAATGAGGTTATGATAGAAGATAGAAGAACATAGGTCTGATTCTAGGGTTCCATAGTTCCAATATCATGGTGAATTTGCCATGTGACCGATCTGAGCACCGCCAACAGGCAACCACCATAATTCCGGGGACAAAATAGCCCATCTCCATCAGTCCCTGGCGGCCTCTATTTTCCGATATCTATCCAAGATCCACCTTAAATCTGTCATCTGTCTCTAAATAAAGAAAAACAAAATCCGGGAAAGGGAAGACAATGAATCGTAACTGTCGGGCCTAGATTTCCCTAAATCACTTGTCAGTATTTCAATCTTTTACTTGTGAGAGCATTAAGTCTGCCCCATAATCATTTCAACATCTGCTTTTTAATGAAGTACACTCTGCGACAGTCAAACATGAAGCAGGGACTACAAATCAGCTCATTTCAAAGGAGCAACTTTGATATTTAGGTCTTGAAAGCATGCCTTTGATCGAATGAAATACCAACTGAGAAAGTAACTTGAAAAGTGTCGTGAACCATGCTCTCCTTTGCCAGCTCCATTAAAGTTCAGTGGGGAGAAAATAGGCATCAATAGACCAAAAGTACAACATTATTATTCTTAAAAAATGATCTTCTATCACAAGTCGAGTAAACATGGATAAATCTATTACCTCTATTCATTTAAAATATATATGTTTTACTAATGGATCAGATATTTGTTACATCAAAAATCATATTTCCACCGGATTCTAGATTCATTAAACATAAGCAGGACCACTGGGCTCAAACTAAATGTAACATTGCAAGTTCAATTCCGCCCTCTTAAAAATCAACAATCAATGACGGGTGCATAAAACAAAAGGCAGTATCAGTAATAGAGGTAGGTCAACCTATTTGCTTATAAATGAGTCAAATTAGGTTGTGTTTTATTTCTGACAGTTCAAATCAAAACAATTTAGCTGAATAGAAAATGGGTCAAATGATCGGAACAGGTTATAGTCACCAACAATCTATTTTTAAAACATACAACCTGCTAAATCACATTAATCTAAGATTGGAATTATTAATATAATAATACTTTCATGCAGCCATAATTAAAGCAGTAATTGTATGGAAGGAGTTTTTAAATTAATAAAAAAGGGTGTTAAGAACCCCAGCCCAAACCTGCCAGTTCCGACCTGCTCAAAAAATGTGCCCATGTCAATCAAAATGTGTTTTGACCAGTTAAAGAACCTTCCCAAATCATCTTGCCACCTCTAGTATTGCAATAACAAAAAACAAAAGAAGAAAAGAGCATGCAAAGATAAATTTCACAAAAAAGGCATAGTCAAAACTGAATATAGAGTCATTTATAGAATTTTGCAGACCTGGATGCTGCCAGAACTTCTCATTTGTCACCTCACGAATAAGCCGTTCGACCGACGTATCCTGATACTGATTCGTGACGGTCAATGGCTTCTTGGAAGGAAGTTTTTTAACTCCTGCTTTCTGGTCAACAGAAGTCTGACTAACTAATTGAGCAGTCTTTCTACCCGAAACTTGTGCATTCTTAGTCAGCTTCAATACACTCTGCCTCTGATTAGGAGCCAACTTATCCTCTGCACTAAGTTCCATACTACTAATTGACCTCTTCGGACGAACTAAAATTCCAGAATTCATGTCACCATTGTTACATTCAGACTTAACATCACTGGACTCCACAGCACTGCCATTTTCGTCTTTTGTTATTGGTGTCTGAATCTGTTTATCTTTCACAATACGGGTTGTGACAGGTGGTGGAAAATTCTGCCTTCTAGGAGTCGAGGTTTTAATGGTTCCTGCTTGTTTGACATCTTCCAAATTAAGAAACATGGTTTGCCTGCTACGTTTTTTCCCCAACATTGCTTCCTTTTGATGGTCAATTTTAGGACGTTTTGCAGCGTTATTTGCAATCTTAAAAGCATGAATTGCTTCAACCCCTTTGACATCCTTTTGTTTTGGTGCCACCAGAGAATCTTCTTGACTATCACTACTTTTCCTATCAATTGAATCACCATCAAGTCCTGAAGCTCCATGGTTACTATATTCATCCTTCACATCAACAATTGAAGAAGTATTAGCCACCAAATCAGAATCCCTTTGATCTATTAGAGCCGCCATTGGTTTCACCTCTGACTTATCATCATGGGAAGGAGTCGACTTTTCGGGTGGACTACTGCCCTCGGCATCAGACCACTCACCTTCTTCTTTTTCAACAACTGAACCGACATCAATAGGCCTCTTTCGTTCTTCAATGTCAGCCGCCTGTACTACATTTCCAGATATGTGTACTGCATTTTCAGACACTTGCACTACATTGTCAGACACGTGTACTGCATTTTCAGATGCTTGCACTACATTGTCAGACGTGTGTACTACATTTTCAGACGCTTGTACTACATTCTCAGACGCTAATACCACTTTGGGTCTAACAAAAGGCTGAAACCCCGAAACAGAAGATGCATGAGAAAATGCATTGTTGTTTATTATTCTACGGGGACTATTAGTTGTTTTAATAAATAAATCCGAAGTATGTGTAGTTGACGGAATTGCCCTTTGGGGTTGGAAGAAGAAGACACCGTCAGTCTCTTCATCATCCTCGGTAGCCGGTTCATTAAGATCAAACAACGGCTTGCCTTTAGAACTCATTACTCATATACATAAATAATAAATATAAGCCTATATCTCTAAGAAACTCCACCTCTCACTTCTTTTACCAAAAAACGATACACATCACATCCCCAATATCACATTAGAATTTAACAAATTTACCTCAGACCTTGGAAGCTTTTAAATAATTGCCAACACAATTATGTCCTGCAAATAAATCCAAGACACAAAAACATAATCAATACACAAACTTTACACAAAGACTCATAAATAATCATATACATCATGTAATCCTATTACACTCTTTTCAGACAAACACAATACAATTAAACGACACTCAATGTGAATACACTAACTTTACGCAAAGACTCATAAATAATCGTATACATCATGTAATCCTATTACACTCTTCTGAGACAAACACAATCCAATTAAACGACACTCAATGTGAATATACTAACTTTACGCAAAGACTCATAAATAATCGTATACATCATGTAATCCTATTACACTCTTTTCAGACAAACACAATACAATTAAACAACACTCAATGTGAATACACTAACTTTACGCAAAGACTCATAAATAATCGTATACATCATGTAATCCTATTAAACTCTTCTGAGACAAACACAATCCAATTAAACGACACTCGGAATGCGAATATATAATACATAAGAATACAAAAAACACACAATCCACTCACATCAGCATTCATAATACATTCATTAGACCATATATATAAATTCATAAAATTAACAATCGAAACAAATACTAAAAATTTGCTAAAAATAGGAAGTCTAACAGAAAGATGCTATCTTTAAGATCTAACAATCACATTGATTCATCTAGGGCATACATCACACACACACACACACGTATATGTATATGTATGTATATATATATACGTATATGTATATATATATATATATATATATAATTTAAAAGGATATGATCCTAGTAAACATACATGTACGGATGAAATCAAATAATTTATAATTTAGATCTCTACTGTGAAATGAAAGGGAGATAATTATCATCAATTAATTAATATAACATAATTCATTCAAATTAAATTATTTTATTTTATTTTAATTTAATTAACTGAATTGATGTGTATATATAAACGTCTATATGTATCTATACGTATCTATATCTATATGTATCTATATGTATGTATGTGTGTTAATTAATGAATAATTAATTAATTAGGGTTACAAAGGACGCACCTTTTGATTTGATTGTGTGTGTGAAAGAGTGTGTGTGTGTGTGTTGGGCTGATTCAAATCCAAAAAGTGGAGAAGGACAGATGGGAGAGAAATAAAGAGAGAGAGAAAGAGATGATTCACACAAAGAATGAATTGTGTGTGTGTGTGTGAATTGAAAAGAAGGGGGGTGAGTGAGGGATGTATATATAGGGGAAGGGTGTGGGGTGGGTGGGCAAGAACTGGCAGATAGATACAGATACAGGGTTTGGGTCGGGTTAGGTTTGGTTTGGAATCTTGGGTCGGGTTGGGTTAGGTTTGGTTTGGAATCTTGGGTCGGGTTTAGTTTGGTTTGAATTGGAATCTTTTTGATCCGAACCATAAGAGTGTGTGTGTGTGATCTTTCTTTGTGTTGAAAGCTGCTTCTTCTTCTTTGAGCACGTGTGAAAGGAAATTTATTAGTACAAGAATTGTCTATTTTGGTATTGTTTAAGTTGTACATTTAGCCTTTAGTTTTTTTCTTTTTTTGCTACTTTTGGTTAGAAATTGGAATACTTTGTCAGAATCCGAACTTAACATGCATCACATCAATAATATGTTTGATGATGTACAGTTAAAAATAATGATGTATGGATCAACTTCCATACATTTTAAGCTGTTGTACTAATTAATATTTTAAAATACCTTTTGGGGTTGTTTTTTCAATATATAAAAACAAGTTTATATCTCTATTCCCTATTAAAGCATTTGGAAATTGGAACACCCCCCACAACATTTATCCCTTAATATCAATTATCTTTACATCAATAACATATACTACTTGTCGTCGTCGTCGCCGCCGCCGCCACCACCAGTCACAGCCACCACCACACCGTTGTCGTATGGCGTGGACATCCATCTATTCTTTATATATATATATAGTGAAGTGATCAAATGAGAACCAAAAACAAGGGTGAAAACTGTGAGAACCACTAAAAAATCATCTTTTTTTTAAAACACACATTTATTTATATTTTCACTTTTATTTCTTCTCCAAACTTTTCATCATCTTTCTCTCTCACTTCGAGACTCACAAAATCCGATCACCACCATCTTTAAGGGCGAAGCCCGTGCAGCTAAGGATTACGCCCATACCATATCCAACCACCACCATCTCTTGGATCGCCGCCCATCAAATACAAACCATTCTCAAATGCGTTCAGCCTCCAACCCCTTTATAAATTCCTTGAGGTCTACGACTGATAAGGGCGAAACCCTCCTGAACGGACTACACCCGTTCGACTAAGGGCTACGTTCGTACCGTCTCCATCCGTTTTCAACACATAACCCATAGAAATTTTATTTATTTATTTATTTATTTTTTTTTGGAATGTGTTTCTATTAAAAAATCAAAAAATTTAAAAAAAATACAAAAATTAAAAATAAAATAAAATAAAATAAAAATCATACCAAAAAGAGGAAAGAGTGAGAAGAACTAGTGGACAATTCTCATCCTTGTTTTGGTTCTCACGTTAACCCTACCTTATATATATATATATATATATATATATATAGAGGAAGGTTACTGTGCGACGCCACTTAAAGTGCGAAGTGTACGAAAGTTTTTTTTTATTACAACAGCTCACCACCACCACCACCACCACCAGCCTTCTTCCCCACTAACCCCCACCACCACCATCGCCGTAAACTGTGATACGGTACGGGCGTAGCCCTTAATCGAACGGCTACGCCGTTTAAGGGGGCTTCGTCCTTACTGGTCGTAGACCTTAAGGCATTTATAAAGGGGTTGGAAGTCGGACGCAACTGGGAATGGTCTGGATTTGATGGGCGGCGACCCTGATCGTGTGGTGGTTTGATACGGTACGGGCGCTGCCCTTAGTGCCATGGCTCTGCCATGGATGACAGGGATGAAGTTAAGATGCATTTTAATGGTAACTAAGATGCAGTTAATAGTTACTATTAAAATGCATCTTAGTTAACACTGAAATGCATCTTAGTTACTAAGATGCAGTGTTAACTAAGATGCATTTTAATAGTAACTATTAATTGCATCTTAGTTAACACTAAAATGAACTGTCGATTGGAAAAAAAAAAGAGGTATTTTTTTCAACCGACACTGCATTTTAGTAATATTTAAGCTGGATTTTAGTGTATTTTAACACACTTCGCACGTTTCGCATTTTAAGAGACTTCCTACAGGAACCCACATATATATATATATATATGTGTGTGTGTGTGTGTGTGTGTGTGTGTGTGGTGTTATGTGGGTAAGTGTCTTATACGTATATCTGTCTTGTTGGGTGGTGGGTATAGATACTAATATGATACACAGGGTTAAGGTGTCTTTGCCAAAATATACTTTTTTTTTAAAACCAAATATGAGAGTTTTTTTAATAAAATTTATGATAATAGGAAATTATGAAAAATTAACAGAGAAAATATTAGGTCCGATATCCCATGATAATAATGAGTTTTGGGCATATGACCATATGTCCCATGATGGCATGATGATAATTTTGGGCCGAATGCTTTTTAGAACCAGCCCATATGATCTTATCATATTGACGGATCGATGACCTAAGACTTGAGACAATTTCCAATATTAATCCCAAAATATCAATATTAGTATTTGGGGAAATCATCTATGCAGCAGCTGTGCTGCTGCTGCTCTCACAGGGATAAATCATTTTTGCTACGTGATGATAAAAAAAAAAAATTGTGTGAGGGAACCGCAGGGATGATTTTGTGCAGTCAACTGCACATATGTTATCCCCTTAGTATTTTGGTATAAATAATTGGGTTCTTCTAATATGTGTCATAAGGACACATATAAAAGTACATTTAATTCCCAATAAGAATCTTGTTATCTTTTTTAATTTCCGATAAGAATTTTATTATCTTTTCTAATTTCTGAGGCATATTAAATGTAACCTTATGTGCCTCTTAGGACACGTATTATAAAAACCCTAAATAATTTTCACAACCAATTCATCATAAATTGGTACAAGTTTTTGAGTAAGATCAAACTTTAAGAGATCATTTCCTCTCAAGAAAAACAAGGTTTGAAACCGTTGCATACACTTTCTAAAACCGTAAACTTTATTTGAACTAAGCATCCTTTTGATCTCTTGATTTGCGGTTGTAAAAGTGTTTTTAATTTCTCTCGTCTATCTGAGACCAAATTTGTTGTAGTATGTTTTGATATTAGTTTCTGAACTAAGCATTCCTTTAATCTCTTGATTCACGGTTGTAAAAATAAATTTAATTTCTCTCGTGTGCATCTTGATATTAGTTTTTAATGTTTAATGTTATTAACAAATTTCGTATAAATGTTGAAATTTAGTGTTGCATCAAATTTTAATGTCTTGATTAAAGATGAATTTTTTATATCAAAATATGTTCAAATAAAAGTAGATTTTTTTTTATTTAAGGAGTTTGTTACTTATAATTTTTAGGACTTTAGTTAAGTTGGTAGGGGTAAGGCTGTCTATATGTCAACCTCCCTCATACACCGTCGTGATATTGGGACCCAAAACCCGTGAAAAACGACATTGGGTGTTACTTACTTACTTACTTACTTACCAGTTAAATGTTGTTTTTAAATGATAATTATTTTGATGTATAACATTTTATTTTATTCTAACTCTTCCTAACTTAATATTTTACTTTCACACTCACAAACAATCAGTTATCTTGTTTTGTCTGTGGGAGGAAAAACCAAATTGGGTCTTGTCATAAACTAGAGTGAGTTTGTTGTCATATATTAAGGTTTTTGTTTTGTTATTTGTTTGGTAAAAGGAGACACACACATAGATGCATTGATCGGAAATATGGAGGAACAACAACAATGGGGAAGTCGTCCAGTGAAGCACAGACATGATGGCACGTCTCCTTTGCCTTTAGGCATGGATTGGAGCTTGCCCCCTTCTACATGGGTATTTTTTATAACCATTTTTGGTTTATTTATTTATTTATTTGGATTTTGCTAACACGCAACATTGGTGTTATACACTGATGCCCTTATTTTATATACAATATTTTTACTACATCTTAACTTATTACTATATATTATGCGTATTTGTAAGTTTATATGGTAATGTGACATAGAAATATAGAATTGTAATGTAGGTTTGGATTTAGAGACTTCACAAAAATGCTTAATTTGTGTTTAGTAACCCAATTATATGCAATCATTTTGAGTCTGTTGAAGGAATGAGTACGGGAAACTTGATTATGTACGTTTTAGAGCACGAGGTATGGGCCGGCGTTGTCTGACGTGGCGTTCGGCATCAAATGGTTTACCATACCATGTGATTCGGCTTCGCCTTTGTTTGGGGTGGAATTTGTCTCGATGCTGCTCGGGGTGTGGGGAAGGGTGTGGTCCACTTTTGCCTTTCCTTTTCTTTCCATTCACAACACAATTAAATAAGGGGTGTCTCATGTCTGGGTTGTTTCGGGTGGTGATGATTGACTACAGGGATAAAAGTGGCATGTTCGTGGAGGGATGAGGAAAGTGATGTGGCGTCTGGGATCGTCCTGGGTCATGTCTAGCATGCCTGATGCTCTTATGCTTATGAAGCTGGATGTGTACTGGTGAAACAAACACTATGCTATTGTTGTTTGTGCACATGGATAATGCCTTACATAACCAATCTATCAATAGATGGAGTGGTACCGCCACCATGTGACCACATGGGCCCACAGATGAAGGCTGTAGGTCACAGGTTCGAAACTTGCCAAAGGCAATGTGGAGAAACTATATCTTGTGATCCATGTGTGAGGATGGTGAGTCACCGGGCATGTTTTCTATGCGGTGTGCGCTCTGGGTACCAAGACGGTATATGAGACCAGAGGGTTCCCACCAATTTACCTTTTTTTTAATGCCTTACATATACTTAACCGATACATATACATATATAACACACGTATCATACCAGTTGATCTATGGTCAACTGGTACCGTCACTATGTGACACATGGGCCCACAAGATGAAGACTACAGGTTCAAACCTTGCCAAAGGCAATATCTTGTGCTCCATGTGTGAGGATGGTGCTTCACCAGGCATGAGTTCTATGCGGTGTGCACTCTGGGTACGAAGACGGTACATGGGACCAGGGGGTTCCCACCCATTTACCTTTTTATTTATAACACGTATCATTTTTCACTACATTTTTTCATTTTAAAGATTTGTATAAATCTTTTACATGGTTGATTGGAATTGCTTTTAGTCGTGCATATTTAGACTTTTTTGAGACTTTTAATGCATTTCGTCCTACTTTTGGACCTTAATGTTATATATAGTCGTATCCATGCAAGCGATTTATTCACTAAATTCTCAAGACTTTTCGTGCTTAAACTATGTTTTCTCATTGTTTTTGGACTTGTGGCGTGAAGTCTATGTAGTAATGATAAATAATCCTTAAGCTATAAGACTTTTTTTTTTTTGGATCAAGTAAAATGGTTTTAACCTTTCAAAAAAAAGTAGAATGCTTTTAGCATCACTTTCTCATTGTAGAATGGACGGGACACAATTTGGCCAAATGATTCTCGCACGGGATGGAGTTATTGCATCACTATTCCAACTTGGATTGTTGTTCCACAGGCTAGAAACATGCCCGCCGTTGTGGTAATTCTAGTCTTCATCTATACAAATGATTACATTGATTGATTGATACCGTTTTTCTCTTTGTGATTCGAATGACTTTTAATTTTTAACCATTTTTAGTATTGATATCACATGATCCATATTAACATTATCATGGACAGTTCTACAGGGTTCAGGTAGGACTACAATCACCCGAAGGGGTCACAACAACTCATACAGTATTAAGAAATTTCAATGATTTCTTGAGCTTAGATGCTAATGTAAGTTTGACTAATTCCGAATGGAGTTCTAAAATGTTGCAGCATTACTTATAAAGTCTTTTATTACTTTTGACCTATTTTTGCAGCTTAGAAAAGCATTTCCCAAAAAGAATTTCCCACCAACACCACCAAAGCATGTCACCAGGAATTGGGCAGTTATGGACAAGGTGATGACACTTACTATAATGCAGTAGTTGATTGCTTGACATAATGTTTCCAAACCAGTAGGTGGTCGGTTGGTATTGACCGCTCACGTAATTCTGTAATAAGTTAAAGCTTTGGTATAATGATCATAGAATGCGTATTCAACTTATTAACACAACTTAAAAGTGGGAAGTGATCTATACACACAAAATTTTTTATCCATACACTAATACACAAGAAAATATCTAAGGAGAAGAAATGAGAAATTATCACACAAATCATAGCTTTTTCATTAGATTCAAAGGTTATATATACACAACTAACTCGTAACCGTCTTTCCCGCCAAAACTAACAGCCAAACAACTATTTTACAGAAAACACCACTCAACTTATTTCTTTTATTCACAACTAGCTAATAGTCTTTCACATGTATCACCTGGGGGGGGGGGGGGG
>JAOEHQ010033277.1:0-13039 GCA_025447715.1 Asclepias incarnata | reverse complement strand
ATGATAAATAAGGAAATGTTTAAACTTTTTTAAAAATTAAGACACCCTTCAAATGCATTATAAGGTAGTATAGATTATTTCGAGGAAATATTTGACATGTCTTCATCATATCTACATTCATAACTAGTTAACTACACTCATCAGTGAATATGAAAAACAATATCCAACATAAAACATCCACTTCACTACGTACCACTCATATAAAAACCTTAGGCTAAAAGGGAAGAAAAAGCAAGAGTAAAATAACAACATCATAGAAAAAAAAATCCAAAAACCTGATTAATACCTAATTAGTAACATAAGTTACTTGACCTTGTAATAGACTCTAGAACTTTAGCTACATCCCCTGCATATGGTCTAGCAGCCGGATCGCGAGCAGTGCACTGTAAGGCAATATTCATGACCTCGACAATATGATTTGGTTTCTTCAATGCGTGCACCTTAAGTAATGGATCAACCCATGTCTCGAGATGGCAATCGGAGTAGCAGTATCGTGCCCACTCGACAAGGTTTTCATGCAAACCAATTACCTCTGCGTCGACGGGGGTTTTACCTGTTAGTAGTTCAATGAGGATGAGGCCAAATCCATACATGTCACTGCTCTCGGTTATCTCTTTGGTCTCTTTTGTCTCTGCAATAATGTGAATTACCATTAACTAAACCGTTCCCGGTTCACCGGTTGCAATATTGTGCCACAAGTAAATTGCAAAACTTAATTTTCTAACATTACTTAAAAATGACACTTTCTCTATAGAAGATTTATTTTATCTAAACATATACTTTTTAATTTTACTTATTGACATTTAGATGCTTAAAAGATAACAGGGCTATTTAAATAACTAAAGAACAGGGGATTTCCAATATGCAAATATAGAAATTTCAAACTTACATATAAAAATTTTATGAACTTATTTAGTAAATGAGTTGAACCAACTACATTAATATTCCTTTTTTTTTTCCTTTTTATCTCTTTATTTTATTGATGTCACACACTTTATGAATTTTTTTTATAAACAAGCCTATTATTTCTCATGCAAATATAACATTTCTTTTAGTGAAAAAACAATTTATTTCTAATTTATAGTCTTGCAATTAAGTTTATTTATTCATTTGGAAAATATATAATTAGTGAAGTTAATTAATTTATTACAAGATTTTCTCAAAAAATTATTTCTTTTGCCCTTTTTTTAATGGCTAACGATTAAAGTCCGGCTACCCAGGACCATTGGCGAAAGGCATCCCATACGCCCGTAAATGCCGACAGCGTCGGGTAGTTCAAACCCATCATGCGACTCCATTCCAAAAAAACCTCACAAAAATCAAACCAAAAATTAAACTTCTACCTTGTGAATAAAACTTGAGTGCACCACTCCAAACGTGGATAATTGGGTATCCGGTTTACTTATCCTTTCAAGTTCTTTTTGAAAAGAAGAAGAGGGAGTAAAAGACAAAAAAAAATTTTATTATTATTTTTTTTTTGAACTGTCATAAGAACGACAAAATCTCTTTTTAACTATGATTGTGCACAGTTGTAAAAGTAAAAAAGGCATATATTTCATGATGTTTTGTTGGGACATTGTCTACCCTGTTCAATTCATGTGTGCATGGGTTATTGCTAAAGTTTTAATAAGATAATGATTTTATAGAAATACTCAAAATGCCTTTTTATATGCAACATAACATATTGAAATCATGGTCTAATTAGAAGTTTTTTACTAGCATATAGTTCTCATTTATAAACATATCATCAATTTAGTATAATAGTGACAATAATGGACAAAACTATTTTCAAATCTAGGATTATTTATTCAAATTATGATAATGATTACAAAATTTTAAATATAAGTGTCGTTATTTACACTAAGATAATATTAATTAAGTTTGTGAATTTTACCTGGTGAGACATATGCTGATGAAACCAAACACTTGGTGATATTTGGCAAAATCATCCCCGGAGGATTCATTTTCAGGCAAGCCTCATCTTTTCCGTCAACCACCAAAACACTTTCGGGTGAAATATTGCCCATAATAAAATGCGCCGGTGAGCAACACCCATGCAAGTGATTTAGAGCTTTCGCGATCCCGAAAACAACCTTCAATCGGCTTTCCCAACTTAACGCTTGAATAACTTCACTCAATTTCTTGCCTTGAACACGTTCATGAACTAAGACCAATCGTCCTTTATCCGACTTGCAGATTGCTATTAGTTTTACTATGTTTGGATGTCGAACCTTTCCAATCTCCTTGAGTTCGATAATGTGATCACTCTTGATATTGATCTCATTGAACTCCTTCACAAAATATTGCATGTTTTTCGTTGCTACCACATTTTTGTGTTCACTCAAAAAGTGTAAAATCTCGTCGATTGCCAAGAGTTTTGAAACTTTATGATCGAAAAATAGTAACTCCCATTCGTGACCTCCATCTAATTTGCTTTCCACTTTCATTTTCACTTCATGAACAAATTCTTTTCTTCTTTTGACATATAATAAGACCACAATAGAGATGACAACAACTATGATTGCGGCCAAAGCCGTCCGTAAAAACCACCAATTGAAGTTTTTAATTTCCTTACATGGTGGTAAATGGGTGATTGATGCACCCCCACATAGGTTGTTGCCAGTGACTGCTGTCGAATTAATAGCCATGAATACTCCTGTGGAAGGTAAATTTCCATGGAAATGATTATGAGATAGGTTCACCTGAACAAGTGACTCCACGGTCCCAAGGGTTTTCGGGATTTCACCAGAAAGTTGGTTGCTTGACAAATCAAGATTTCCTAAAACCGGCAATGTTGATAGGGTTTTGGGGATTCCACCAGTGAGAAGATTGTAGCTTAGGTTGATGTTAACTATCTTCTTGCATAAAGATAATTCATTGGGGATTTTTCCTGAAACCCTATTATGACTTATTTTCAGTTCCATCAACTCCGAGAATTTCCCAATTCTCGAAGGGATGGAACCGGAGAAATCATTTCCCGATAAGTCTAACTTCTCTAGTTTATTGCTAGCAAACAAATTAGGCACTTCTCCAAAGAAACCATTTCTTGCTAAACTCAACATTTGAAGCTTTGGCATATTCCATGTCCAATTGTTTACGTTCCCGGAAAGATTGTTTGAAGACAAATCAAGAAAGTAAACAAGTGGTAGCTGAGTGAAATCGGGGGGAAGCTCACCGGATAATCTATTATTTTGAAGACGGACCCTTTCTAAGCTCTTACAATGGCTCAAACTTTTAGGAATATCCCCTTCAAGGGAATTGGAAAAAAGGATGAGTTTATGAAGATGGCCCGAATTACAAAGAGATGCGGGTATTTTTCCGGTGAGGTTGTTGGTAGAAAGATCAAGTATCGTGAGGTTATTGTACTTTCCAAGATCATATGGAATCTCACCAGAAAACTTATTGGACCATAGTTGAAGAACTTGGAGATGAGGTAAAGAAGCCAAGGATTTTGGTATTTTCCCCGAAAAATTATTCGAGAACAAGTGGAATACTTCAAGAGCTCGAAAGTTGGAAACAAGTTCCGGTATTTCTCCGGATAAAAGATTATCACTTACATCAAGAGATACTAATTTCTTGAGGTTAAAGATTGATTTAGGAATTGGACCAGTAAGCTTGTTGAAGTACAAGAAAAGGTAGTTAAGTTCGGTGAGATTACCAAGTGAAGATGGGATTTCACCCGTGAGATTGTTAAAAGCAAGATTGAGGTGATTCAAGAGAGTTAACTCACCGAGTTCTTTTGGGATTCCACCGGAAAGGTTGTTGTAACCCAAGTAGATAAATTGCAAGCTTTTCATAAACCCTAATTCCAAGGGTAATTCACCTACTAGTTGGTTTGATGCCAAAGTCAAATCTTGTAACCTTGTTAGATTTGAGATAGACTTTGGAATCTGTCCAACCAAAGCATTTCCACCAAGATCAAGATAATGTAGCCCTGAAAAGAATCCAATTCCCTCCGGAATTACTCCCGAAAGGAAGTTATTTGACAAATCTAACTTCTCTAGCTTTGGAATCGAACCTTTAGGAATCCAACCTGTTAGATTGTTGTTGCTTAGGTTGAGATGAACCAGGGAAGAACAAGAGAAGACATTTTTCGGTATGTCACCGGAGAGCTGGTTATTTGAAAGATCGATTGTTTCAATGTTAAAGAACTCGAATAAAGATTCCGAGATTCTCCCTGATAAATTCTTTCCAGAAAGATCGATTCCGGTGACATGGGTGGAATTGGAATTGCATGAAACACCGTTCCACTTGCAGAAAGAAGTGTTCTTCCAGTTAGAGAGGAAGGACAAAGGATCATGAATGGAAGCTTTAAGAGATAAAAGGAGTTCATGCTCACTCATATCTTTAAAGCCATCACAAATACTACTGCATGACAAGAATAAAAACAAGAACATGAAGCATAATTCATGTGCGATTCTTAAACTTCTTTTCTCCATTAGAATTGGGAACAAAGTGGAATTGGATCGAAGTCTTTAATCTCGGTGAAAAAGCAAGATGGGACTCCACAACAGTTTTGATCACTCACTTTCTGTCAACATAAAGAAAAAACCATGTTAAACTTATAAATCATTGGATCTCGAGCTTCATTTATTCACTACTCGATAATGCTAAAGTAAAAGTCATCAAAGGCACACACAAACTCCAATGATTGTGAGACATACATTACATGATTTACTATGTACAAAAAGGATAATTGAAGTGTGCATTATTAAGTGGTCAATGTAAACCACGAAACGTCGTTAAAATAAAATTAAGTTACCTCCAACCTAAGAATTTAATTAAATTTCCACAAAAAGTCATGGGTGTTTAATTTAGGGTGATACTTTATAGTTGTTGGGTTGATTTAATGAAATATACCTAGCTATAAAAAAAAAATCATATGAATAAGGATTATTAGATTGCTATTTAAGTTTGAAAAGTAAAAAACTTTCTATGAAAGATCTCAAAATGGAAATTACATACTAGCTAGTATTGTGCACTCTAGCCTTTAGAAATTTCTCCAACAAACTTTTTTGCTGGCAGCAAACATGAAACTATATATAAAATACAAGTAATACATATATACACATGCATGTCGGTACTTAACTACTAAACAATTGTGAAGTTTTGTAGAAAAAGTAGTATTGTGCACATCATGTTAGTTACTTAAATTGTTGGTAGTACTAGACCACAAGTCAATTCCACAAAGGAATATTGGAAGTACATACTATCGAGTGTGGACCTAATTATAAGTGAGCCCTATGTATGTGACCGTCCCTAGGCCTATGTATAGAGGCCAAAGTGGTGGTTAAATTTTTATTAAAGTGTCATTGAGTTTCAAGAAACTGGTTTATCTAAAACCCGAACAAAATCAATGTCGATATAATTTCCTTCTTAACGAAAATAAGTAATCTGCCAGTTACAAAAAAAAAAATAATAATTATAATACCGAATTTGTAATATAAGAATGGAGTGTAGGAAGATGGACACATAACAAACACTAGAAAGTGAAATAACCTACGCGAAACATACCAAAGTATAATGATTAGGGACTTTGAAGATCAATGTGGATGATGATAATGAACAAGAATAAATGAAGGGTGGGGGAGAGAAGGAAATGTATGATTTGAGAGTTAGGGTTTGAGTAGTTTCGTGTATAAATATATAGTGCGATGACTTAAAACGTACTACAAGTAAGTAAAGGAGTCAAATGGGAAGATATGATATAATTGCAAAATTGGACCATTTGGACTTTGTGTTTGAACAAAGCGAATAGTTGAAAGGAGGAAGGGCAGAAAACACAAAAGAAGAAGTGTGGGGGAAAGTTTAAAGATTTATTGTCGGAATTATAACACCAAAATGCTCTTTTGACTGAATTTAGAAAGGGACAAAAGGCACCCTTGAAACGTTGGAAAGTTATTTCTTTTTTCTTTTTATGAAATGGAATTATTATCAAACCATAAATCATCATCACTAAATGTTGCGTTGATTGATATCTCAAAGGAAACTCTATGCCAACGTCAAACAATATATAAGATGATTTATTGTAGGGTTAATCTACAAAAAGAAGTAACTAGCTTATTATTGATTTTCATTTTCATTCCCTAGTATAAACTTTTGTAATAACATATTTTTTTTATTAATTGAACAAATTAAGTTTTCTATGTTATATGAAAAAATAATCTTTGAGGCTAGTTTATACTAACACTCGGTAGCAAAATTGTAAAAGAGGCTTATATATATTTTTGCATTGTACGTGTAAATTTGTAGTTGCAAAGTGATGATAGACTGTGGTTAATTAGCCGTTTAGGTTTGATCAATATAGAGAGTTTAACTGTTTAACTTACTTTTTACTTGTTTAGCAACACTTTAGATAATTATTCATTCAATCAACAAAAAATTAAAACAAGAGTTATCTTTTTCCAATAATATTTTTATATTAATCAAACAGTAAATATCCAATTTATTGTTTGATTTTAAAATACACGTACGATCATTTAGTTGTCATATATTGTGTTTGCAAACAACCCCTTTAAATAAGTTAAAACTAGGCATCTTACGTCTGAAATATTTGAAGTTACTATAGTTTTTTATTTGCTAATATTATCAAAATTGAACATATAATTAGGGGTTTCAACGAGTTTGGGCTGACGGGTCAAAAATGCCTAACTCGAACCCGACCTGATATCAAAATCGGGTTAAAAATCTTAACCTAAACTTGTCAATCCGAACCCAACCCACCAACCTAAAAAAAATCGGGTTGGTGGGTCGAGTTTCTGGGTAACGGGTCAAATAGGTTGGTGGGTTGATATCGGGTCAAACAGGTCGTATGGGTTGTCGATTGGTGGATTGTTAGGTTGATTTCATGTCAAATGGGTTGTTGGTTGGCGGGTCAAATGAGTTTGTGGGGACTTATTAAAAAAAGTTATATAAATTTAAAATATTTTTTTGTCAGCGGGTCGTCCTGTTAACCCAAAGGGTTAACCCGACCACAAAAAAATCAGGTTGACGGGTCAAGATTTCACAACCCTAACCCGGTTTTTTTCGAGTCGATTTCAGTTCGGATTTCGAATTGGATTGAGTACTGACAGTCTTATAATAATAATAATAATAATAATAATAATAATAATAATAATAATAATAATAATAACATATAATTAAAGGAAAATCCAATACCAATACATTAAACCAACATAACTAAACATATTGAATGTTACATATCTTTATTTTATATATTCAGAATTATATATATATATTCTATTATATTTAAATTTAATTTTTTAGGTAATAAAATAGATAATCAATCCGTATATCGTACGTATATTAAAAATAGTTGCTATATATTATTTATATATTGGGTATCTTACTATATAGTAAGAGAAGGTTGTCAATATAATTGCATTGAAATAGTGTTAGGAATTTTTAGAATTACGCTTATGTCATTAAAAATATTTTTCCTTACATATTTTTCCAATAACTATTCTTTCATAAGTTTTAAAAATTAATCGAAGCACAGCGTACGTTCAAAACAAAATTAAGTTTTGAAATAAAGTCTAACACAAAAAGAATTTTAAAAAAGTTTCAAAACTTAAATATATACAAGATTTTAAAACTGCTATGCCCATATTAAATTTTCTTTATTCATATGTATACGAGATTAATTTAAGATGATTATATGTTAACTTACCTTTTTAATAACTTTATAGACCGGAAATGTCATTATACATAAAAACCAATTTTTTGAAAGGTGTGAATTACTCGTGAATGACGGGAGGTCAAGCATACGTTGTTTTAACCGGGTCCGTGCTAGAGAGCTCTCTCGCAGAATAGATCCCCAATATGAACTCATCAATGAGAAACCACTATCACTCAGAGATCTAAAGAGAAAAACTCACACAGACACATCATAAGCTGAAAATAAATACCTGTGGTCACCCTCAAATATGCTTAGGGTAGGAATCAAACCTGAGACATTAATTTTGTGAGTAAACAAGTCTCCTTGCAACTAGATTATCTAGTGATTATTACATAAAACCATTTAAAATAATGAATATAGTTATTTTCATCTACTCGTGTTTATACACAAATCTAAAATCCAGTAAACTGCTAATTGTACGTGTGTCATACATTACTAAAGTTTATTTTACATATAACGTCTCTCAAGTTTTCAAATTGAAAAGTGAGGCCATTCCTTTCGATATGCATAGTGTTATAAAAGGGACATCATAATGATTAAAGCCTTAACCCTTAATACTTTAGACTAGTCGTCCACATGAGTTGGCGATTTCGCCAATACTAAAATTTTTCGAGTAGTTCATGAACAACACTTGTGCGACAACATGATTATAATTTCCAATTTTTTAAAGTTCATGCAAAAATCATCTGATTATGCAAATATAAAATTCGAAATAAAAAGAGATATACTGCAAATAGATATGTGGGCCAGGTATATAAAAAACGATTGAACTAAAACAAAAATGTCATTTATCCGTCATTATTATTTTACACTTTTTAAAAAGTACGAAGAAATTTGTTAATTTGTTCATATTTAAAAATATGTAAAAATAATTCACATTTAAAAGTATGAACAAATATGAAAATTTATAATTTTTTCACACTTATAAATGCATAAACAAAATGTACATTCACTCTAAAAATTGTGAACAAATATCAAACATTTTCACACTTGAAAGTACGGAAGTCAATTTGTAACCATCAATTTCTTCACGCTTCATCTTGCGTGAAAAAATTGATGGGTTTGCGTTTAACCAATAGAATTGTTACATGTAGCGGGCAGAAATTTGGGAAGTATTTGAGAACACATAAACAAATTTGGGATACACACACACACACACACACACATATATATATATATATATATATGTGTGTGTGTTGGTAAAATGACAAAAATGCCCTCATGTGATTTACACGTGAGGGGTATTAATGGCAGAAAATTAACAGATTGTCGCGGGGATGATTTTGGAATGCAAATAGCTACCTTGAGAATGACTACTGTAATTAACTCGCGGGAGAGATAAAATGTGCAAAATTCACAGACTAAATGAGTGATTTTTGTAATGTACTCTTATTGATATTTATTGGTTGTTGATGTAAGGATTACATAATTTTAAAACCGCACAAATGTGTGGTTAGCCTACTTGATAAAAGTTTTTTCTTCTTATAAAAGGTTCAGAGTTCAATCTCTGACATGAGTAATTTTAAGATTATTTAGGGTAATTTAGGAGTAGAATAATACCCTGAATAAAAATCATATTTTAAAACCTCATAATTTTATTTTATTTTTAAATTATAAAATAAAATAAAACTTTTTTGGGGAACATAGTAAGTACTATTTTTGAAATGTAAAAGTAATAGTATGACCATACTTTAAAAATAAGAGTGTGTATAACTATATAAGTGTATATACATAAGAATTATTTTCAAATTGTTTAATAATAAGGGGTCATGTTTTCTTATGAAAGTTTCACGTTTAAATCCTATATATTAATCAAATATCTTGGAGATAGCCACGGAAATGGTTGAAACCAACCACCATCAAATTAAAACCCGATTAGACTATGATCCGAGTAAAAACAAAACTGACTCCCGATCCTCGAGAACGGAAACCTCCTCCGTTTTTACTCCGTTTTGTGTATATGCATTAGAAAAAATTGATACATACGTTGGAGTGGAAAAAGGGAGATAGCTTTTTAACAAACACAGAAGAGAAGTAAACTAATAATGGGTGCTCGTGCAAGGAGAATATGCAGTGTGTTGTCTCTGTCACTCCCCAGCATGCTTTCCTTATTCTCCATTTTCTAGGGCTTTTCGCTATCTCCTTTTACCCCACGCTTACACCCCACTTCTTCTTTTCTTTTCTATTACCACCCTTTCATTATATTAAATCGTAACATTATTTAAGTCATGTAATATATTGTAAACGATAAGCAAATGAGTTGTACACTTTTAGTATCATAAAATTTTAAAAAAGCCTGAGGGTGCGAAACTACGAGACATTGTTAACTAAGTTCGGAATATTATACAATAAATACGTAGAACACCCAGTCAATCAAGTTCTAAACAATTGTGATTCGACATTACCAGTATGGGTGCTAGAGTATGGGTGGGTTATGCATGAGAAATGCTAGGTTGACAAATAAATTACAAACAAATGTTTACAAACAAATCTCTCACCAATCAAATCAAGTTTTTTTTTTTTTTTTTTTTTTGATTGGTCCACATCACATGCCACATATGTTTGTAATAATTTATTTGTAAATTGTTTGTAGATCTAGCATTGCTCGTTATGCATATATGACGATATGATGGTACAAAACACCTTGGTTTTTGAAAGTTCAAGATTGATCAACGTAAGTTACTGTATTATAGAAACTTACTATTGTTAAAAATTTATACAAAAGGTGTACTTAAACTCAGATTAATGTGTGTATATAATATCTTTGGTGGTTAGAAACAAAGTCAGAATATTGGTTTTTGTTATTATAAAATATATAATATATTACAAATTTCGTTCCAGTGTTTGATCAAAAATTGCAGGTTTTATCCTATTTTCATGAAATTACGCTTTTCATCGCTGACTTTGGATCTCCGTACACACTTTTGGTCAAAAAGTCAATACTTTTTGACCAAAAGTGTGTACAGAGGTCCAAAGTCAGGGATGAAAAACGTAATTCGTGAAGATATGAATGAAACCAACAATTTTTGACCAAACACGGGGACGAAATTTGTAATTTATCCTAAAATATAAAATGATTTCAAAACAAATTATCTAACTTTAATGCTGCAATAATAATCAAAAGAATTGTGACTTAAATATATTAAATCGAAACAAAATCAAACAAATAAAGTCTTTATGGTTTGTTCAAACTTTGTGTGTTGTTATCATTCCACTACTTTCATCAAAAAGTGAATGAATTAAGCTTATATATATAGATATATATCCATTAATGGGATCTAGTTGCATCGTGCTTTCTCTATAGAGACTACCAATAGTTTCCGATAAGGTTTGGCACCAATAAATATATCGATGGTGCATGCAGTATATGTAGGTCTTTAGTGAATATGGCACGATTAAAGTGATATATACCTAACTTGTATAAATATTTATCATATATATATGAGCGAAATGAGATTCCATTTTAAAATCGTTGGAAAATAGAGGAATAACTCATAAACTTACATAACGTACTATTTTACTTTATTTATGCAGTTTATTCTACTCAACTACTAAAAAACTGCATAAAATTTTGTTAAATTGTTTGTTATTATAAATGTATACAAAATACCTACATAAACAAGTGTGACCATTATTAAACAGTTTGCAAATACATTGTTCACACTGATAGTGTTTAAGATCCTAAATGATGAACGGGTCAGGGTTGGAGATTGTTGCAGTTTTCGGCTTTGGATATAGAGATACGTATGTGCCACTCACCACTTCTAACCCGTCCCATTTTCTTTCATAAATACCATACATCATAGTCAAAAGACTCGATTTTTCTAAAATTTCCTAAATAATATTCCTCTATGCATGTGTACCGATATTTTTTAATCATATTTATATTTAAACAAAATTTTAAGACTTAAAAACTTCTAGAAAGAGTCTGATTTCGGGTAGTAAAAAATTACCGACATTTTTCTTGACGGAAATTACCAACAGCCTGTGAAGTGAGCATGATGTCAAGCAAAACTAGTTCGAGATCTCTATCTCGAGTACTTTGGTAATCAAATCATAATGGGATTTGTGTTATAACTTTAATCACACTTTGGTTAAAGTAACTAAAAAGTTAAACTTTGATTAGCTGTAGATAATAAATGTCTCAGTTTGATGTGCGTTTTACTAATAAAGCAAGTCAAACTTCTTAACATATGACAAATGTTAAATCCAATTACAGTACTTCCTTTGAAAATTTCTTTTGATTCATGTAAACTCTAATTGTCAACAAAGTGTTGGTTGATTTGATCTTTGCATAAAGCGCTATCAGTATGCCTACAAGTACTCATTTGTATACATCCAGCCATGGTGAAAAAATAAAAACAAACATATGTTGAAAACGCATACAAACCAAGAATACGAGTGCAAAATAGATATTAGTTAAAACAGCTTCGATCCTGGCAAACGGCAAAACGAGGTAATGTTTGACTCGATTTTGAATTATTTGTTTTTATGGTTTTGTAACAGGAATAAAAAAGTCAAGATAGCTTGGGACGAGTGGATTTAAAAAATCCGTTAGATAAGATTCCATGAAGTCGATGGAGAGAGTAGGTCGAGTTGCTTTTATTACGAGTTTGGTGTTCGTTGGGTGCGGTTTTGCAGGGATTGTGATGATCGAAAGGTTCTGCAAAGGATTGTGTAGATCGTGTGTATGTCTCATATATATGCTTCTTGAGTTTTTGTATTAGTACCGTTTCCCCGGGTCTTGTATGGAGCTGCACCAAAACACCACGGCGTTGGGAATTTTTCTCATATCTCGATGCTATATGTAATTGGGATGAGTTTTTTAATCTCTTTTTCAGCCTTAACAGTTAAAGTCTCGAAAAGAATCTAAGATGTGTAGTATGTTGTATTTTTAGATTGTTATATGCGTTGTTAGCCTTCTGACATATTGCTAGTTGGCCCTTATTTTAATAATACTAGACGCATGCCCGCATGATGCGGCGGCGATGGTGGTAGTGGCAGCAGTGTGGTGGTGGCGGCGGCGACGGCGGTGGCGGCGACGGTGGTGGCGGCGGTGGTGGTGTGGTGGTGAATGTAAAAGTAATTGATGTAAAAATGGGTAGTGTCGTAATTTTAAGGATTGAGGGATCTATGTTGTATATTATTTCATTAATGGTATTATAGATTTATAGGTATATTAGGTGGTGGAGATGTTTAAATTATTGAATAAAGAAGAGGGACATTTGAAGCATTTTAAATCATGCTCTTTTATATATAAGTATTAAGTATAGATATATATTATTATATAGGGGTGGGTTATTTTGAGACAAGCTCCTAAAAAAAGACAGCGAGACGCGATCTCAGCCCTCCATTTATCAA
>JAOEHQ010033266.1:0-13039 GCA_025447715.1 Asclepias incarnata | reverse complement strand
TGTAGCAATTATATCAAACTGGTTATTGCCCAACGAAGAGTCCAAGTGGTGAATCTGTAACTTGACTAATCGTTGCCAGTCCTGGTTCATTTTTTCGGGTATACACGTTCCTGGCTATCACAAATGCTTCAGTATGTGTGATCTTAAATGCATTAAGCAATATAAACTTTGCAGGGTTGAAAAGCCATAACTAGTATGTGAGTCTCATCAGTCAGTGAAACACACCAACTACTTCAAACAATAAACCTATGAACCACCATTAAGGTGGCCTAGTGGTCAGGCCACTAATTTCATCACAAGAGGTCTCAGGTTCGAACCTAGATAGGTAAACATCTTGGAAGTGCCATAGGCCACGTACATCTGAGTCAAAGACTCACCTTCCCCCCGATAACCTGAGCAGGGAATATCTCATCTGGTTTATAGAATAAACCTATAAAACACTACTGGAAATCTATCTAGATAGACATACTTCCCCTTTGAAATACAAATGTATCTAACGGAGAAGATTTTTCCCTATTCGGGTTAGCCAGGGATTGCTAACCGGGTTTTTTTTGCCCGTAGTCGGTTCCAACAATTTCCCTGGCCACCCCTAAGTTATTTGCCAAGGCAAGGATTCGAACTTGAGACCTCTTGTGAGGAAACAAGACTTTGTCACTAGACCACTTTGTGATGGTTATTCACTATAACGCTACAAAAATGGTAATGCTAATTCACTTGACGATGGTTTCATTTTTCCTTATCATTGTCATTTGATTATATTATGCCCACAAAGGAGTACGTTTTAATAAACAAAACTGAGCTATAAAAAAAGAATTGCAATAGTCACATAAAAAACACCTTTCTCTCATTATCTACCACACACCTTAGTGTAATTTCCATTACAATGACAAAAAAAAAACATCATTTTTACTCAAATCCAATATCTGTAAAGTAAAGAACCCTAATAATCAAGACATGGAATTCCTTAACAAAATTCCTAAAAGATGAAAATAAAAAATGCTGGGAAGTGAACAAATTAATTATGTTTGAAACAATTAAAAAAAAAATTACCGAGAAATGAGAAGGAATTAACTGTGAGGAAACAACCCTAGAAGTGGTTGAATCAAAAGATTTAAAGGCGTTGTCAGCGAGTAATCTAATTCTCCCACAAAGCGATTGCATTTCTTCCCGATCAGTTTTAAACCCCCTTTTTTATTCTTGTGATGATGATTGCGGGCGACTCAAGAGAGGTGAGTGGAAATTGCAAAACCCTTGTCGGATCTTCAAAGCAGAGGTTTATGACCCGAATTTGTTTTCTTTGACGAAACTGCCCTCAAGAATTTGGGTAACCCATGGGTGAACCCGATAGTCATAAATCTGGGTATCCAATAACATGTTGAGAGAAGGGCCTTTAGAGTTTCCCTCTTCAGCTTGACTTCGTCTTACCGTCAAGAATTTATTTAAGGGTAAAGCCCTAGGTCAAAGGTTTTTTAGGAAGCAGTTTCTCTACCAAAAGATAAAAGTAAGGATGTCTACATCATACCTCCCCCATACCTTGCTTATTGCAGGATTGAATACCGTTGTTATTGTTGGTTTTTTACTCGTATGTATACGATTTAAAATCGGATATTTTATGATAGTTATTTGAATTTCTTTTTGTCATCACCAAGATGTATCTAGGAAAACATAAAAAAAAAGTTGAAATTTTCTTGTTTAAGTTTTTAAGCAAACTAGTTTCTGTACCCGCGCTTCGCGGCGGGTGTTGACATATTAACAAATAATGAACATCGCGTAAGTAGATTTCACGTTTAGGTAGCAAATTTTAAGTTTTGTTATATGTAATATCAATATAATTATATTTTTAGAAAACTACAATTGATATAAAGTTATGACACTCTAATGATGGTGATATAATATAGTACTTTGCTATTAATGTTACACAAACGTAAGACATAACAATGATACATAACTTTTTTTTTACAAAACGAAAAAGAATGACCTTGAAAAAGAAAAGAAATGAAACCTGATGAAATATAGTGTTTTCCTATAAATGTGAAACATAATGTTAAAAAGATATAAAGTTACAAATTAATAAGAAAAAGAAAAAAAGCGGTAAAAAAAGAAAAAAGATAAAAGTGTAAAAGTGTTGTACCTTGTGTCTGAGATGTTGTACTGTAGAAAAAGACAAAAGATAAAAATTTAACGGTGTTGTACCTTGTGCTTAAGGGGTTGCACTGTTTATGAACAGTGTTTTCCCCTCACAGCCAAGTTTTGGTTTTTAATATGTATAGAATTACAAACTCTGCTTCCCATAAATACCCTTTATCTCTGGAAAAACAGGTCAATCGGAGATGGTGGCTGACAACTGTGATGGCGCCACCATCAACAAATCCCAACCACCGCATGCGCCGCCATCAATCCAAGCCTCGCCTGCCAGATGTAGACGATCACCAAGATTAGTTGGCTGCATTAATTCCGGCAAGGGCATTTCTGTAGATTCCAACAATCCACCGCTTAAGAAGAAGCAAAAGGTTGAAGCTTTTTCTTGTTCCGGCAGTGAAGCTTCTTTCTTGATCGGTGATCCTGTTCCTGATGACGAGGCTCGCCGGAGATGGCCTTGGCGTTATCATTCTCAGGTATTATAAATATATATATATATTATTTACATATGGTGCATTCTTTAGTTCCACGTTGTGTTTAAGCTACTCGGGGAAAGTCGAGCCTTTTATTTTGATGTACGTTGGCCTAACCGGTATTCATGTGGCCCTCTACTGTAGACATTTTCTCTGGCCATCTCAAGGTATTTCAACACATACATTGGATGTATAATGAAAAGAAAAGTTAGTACTTGAAGAGCACCAAACATACCATCATATTCACAATTTCTTCTATTGAAATGGTGTGGAGTTTGCGTCTGGCCCAATGAATATAATATTTTTTAATTTGTTAATTAGCTTAGTATATAGTTCCTATAATTATGTAACTCTATTTATAGGGTTCATCCGTAGACTGGAATTATTCTTGAATTGGGTTTTATTCCAGTGTCAATTGGGAGAGAGCTTACCTCTTGAAATAGGTGTTTTGGAGAAACGGTTGCCTCTTGAAAGCAACCAACCACTGATATCTTTATTTTTTGGTTAGCTAATGTAAAATTTGTCTGCGTCCTTGTGTTTGGTCATAGTTATGAGTTTGCACCTAACAGAACTACTATTAATGCTTAGTTCGCTGGCATGAGACTACGTTGTTTGCTTTCTCTAGTAAAAAATATAATGTTGTAAGTTTTATTACTGATCAGTTGTCATATGTCTACATTTATGTAGGGACTCAATAATAAAGGACGCTATCCGAACACCAAGTTAGTGATCACTCTATCCATGCACATATTCTCATATGCAGTTTTAAACGTATGGTTTTATCGATGAGTGTATGTTTTATGATTTAGGAACGACAATGACGATGATGACCAGTTAGTTTTGAATGTAAAATGTCATTATCTACAAGCTAAGATTGAGGACAAGGTCTTTGATCTTGGTGATTGTGCAACTGTGAAGGTAAATAATTTTTTTCTTCTAGCACGGTTCTAGTGAAGTTTTGTATCATCTGGATTCTGGACCCAAGTAAAATGATATTTAAACAATCAATTATTGGGTTCTACATGTCTTTTAATCCTTTTTTTTTCTTTTCTTCTTTTGGTTTTACTTGTACTGTTTATTTCAATTTAAGTGACAACAGTTGATTTGTGTTTAAAGACACAAGAAATAACATGATCGTTTATTTACCTTTCAGGGTGAAGAAGGGGGCCATAATCATGTTGGTAGGATACTTGAATTTTTTAAAACAAATAATGATGAAGACTATTTCCGAGTTCAGTGGTTCTTTAGAGCTGAAGATACGGTGAGAATACTCGGTATACTTTATCTATGCATTGAACTCTGACATCTCATTTTATGCTTACATTACTGAATACAACATGTAACTGAACTTTTACATTTCATTCAGGTAATAAAGGATGCAGCAGCATCTAACAACAAGAAACGGTTGTTCTACTCCACCTTAATGAATGACAATCCGTTAGATTGCATTGTTTCCAAAGTGAAACTACTTAAAAAACCACCCGGTGTGCGTTAGGAACTTGTACTTGAACATTTTCAATATATCTCCCGCTGCATACATTAAAATGGGGCTTTCATTTTTTCTTATTTGGCAGGTAAATTTGAAGTCTCTTCCGGCATGTGATTTTTATTATGACATGCAATACAACATAGATTACTCCACATTTTGTACAATTAAAGATGGTAAGTAGTCATTTTTATTTCAGCATTTACGGATTCTACCAGAATTCCATCTGACATTAGTGGATGTTTCAGACGTTTCTTCAGATGGTGGCAGTTTGTCCCCATCCTACAACGAGGAAATCCATCATAATGGAGTCATAAACAATAATTTAAATGAAACAATAACTAGTTTAGAACATCACAAATTAGAGTTGACACTATTAGATTTGTACTCCGGCTGTGGTGGAATGTCAACAGGATTGTGTTTTGGAGCAAAGCTATCTGGTGTAGATCTATCCACTGTAAGATATATAATGAGTTATTTTTAATTCGTTCCCATTTTTCTTGAAAACTTTGGGATAATAATCAAGTTGATTTTCCTCTCACTATGTAGAAATGGGCTGTAGATGCTAATTATTGGGCGTGTGAAAGCTTGAGGTTAAACCATCCAGAGACACAAGTCAGTTGCATTTCATCTTTCCTTAAATAATTTTTGTAAAGATAATCACAGACATTTAACAGTTAGTCTTACTATACAGATTAGAAATGAATCTGCTGAGGACTTTCGCGACCTTATAAAGGAGTGGGACAAGCTATGCCAAAAATTTGCCGACAACGAGGAGGAAACACAAGGTCAAGATTTCATGTGCACTGGATCACCTGATAACGTTATACCCTCAAAAGCTGACAATAGGGTGTCCGAAGATGAGTATGAAGTTGAAAAAATGGTTGATATATGCTATAGTGAATTTGGTGGAACTAGCAAGCGTGGGCTTCAATTTAAGGTGCGTTGGGCTGGATATGGTCCAAGTGATGATACATGGGAGCCAATTAAGCAGTTAAGGTAATCTTTATTATATTTTATATTTTCAAGTACGTTTTTTGTTATATTTTAACTCACAATTTTTTTTTATCTGCTCAGCAATTGTGAGGAAAAGATCTGTGAGTTTGTCCGGAAGGGAATCAAGGCAAAAATATTGCCACGTCCGGTACGATCAGTGCACAAATGGCGTGATTAATGGAAAAAAAAATATATGTTTGGTAATGAAAGATGAAAAATAAATATTGTGTTTATGTTGCAGGGTGATGTTGATATCATATGTGGTGGTCCTCCATGCCAAGGAATAAGTGGTTATAACCGTCATAGAAACTGGGATTCTCCTTTGGAAGATGAAAAGAATTATCAAATTGTAGTCTTCATGGAAATCATTAAATTTTTGAGGCCGAAGTACGTTTTGATGGAAAACGTTGTTGATATATTAAGATTTGCAAATGGTTGTCTTGGAAGATATGCAATAAGTAGCTTGGTTGGTGAATATTATCAAGTAAGGCTCGGGATAATTGCAGCTGGTTGTTATGGTCTTCCCCAATTCCGCTTGCGTGTATTCTTGTGGGGTGCTCATGCCGATGAGGCAAGTTTTAACTTTCTCTCTATAAACTAAAATATAGAGGTGGCAAGATACGCAGGTTGGATAACAGGTCCAAAACGGCATGGGCTGAAACATGTCATTTTTCAGTA
Organism: Asclepias incarnata; assembly: GCA_025447715.1. Taxonomy (NCBI): domain Eukaryota; kingdom Viridiplantae; phylum Streptophyta; class Magnoliopsida; order Gentianales; family Apocynaceae; genus Asclepias; species Asclepias incarnata. The sequence continues at coordinate 7,267 of JAOEHQ010033266.1, read as the reverse complement.
CTTGTTGAAAGGGATCAGTTTGGGCCTCAAACACCTTTGGATAAGAATCAACCTTTACTCCCCATTTGATCGGTTCATGTTTTAGTTAAATATTTTGATTCCATCCATTTGACCTTCTTGAGATAAAAGCAGGCAGATTGACCCATTTATAATTGGAAGTGTTGAATTTGCCATCTCTACTATAAAGTATAAACTCTTAATGATGCACTTCTAATTATATATATATATATATTTTTGCAGCATTTGCCACCGTTTCCACTTCCTACTCATGATGTGCTCTTAAAATATGGGCCTCCAGTTGGATTTGAGGTGCTATTCTGTAGAACCTATTGGTTGTAAGCTTTATCAATTATTTGCTAACTAATTTCCATATTACAGCGTAATGTTGTTGCGTATGATGAAGGGGAATCCCGGAACCTTGAGAAATGTGTTCTTCTTGGAGATGCCATATCTGACCTTCCACCGGTCTCTACTCTTTCTTACCTGTGTGTTATATGTGCTCTGTAATGACTGCATTTTAATTTTAAACCTTTATCATAAAGGTCTCAAACTCTGAAAGTCGTGATGAAATGAAGTACACTAGTTCTCCAGAAACAGAGTTCCAAAAGTTTATTAGAGCTTCCAAGTCTGGTGAGTTGACTCGTCCATGAAACAGATTCATGTTGATATAATGGCTACTTTACTTGTTACTTCTGACCTTCAGATATGTTGGGCATTGCTACCGGAAGTTCATGTAAGGTAAAGAAGTCTGTACTACATGATCACCGCCCTTTTGAATTAAATGAGGACGACCATCTACGAGTTTGCCGTGTCCCAAAAAGAAAGGTTGGAGGATGGTGTTAATTTCTTAGGTTATTTACATTTTTCAGCTTGGTTTCAGTGTTTATCTAATATTTTGATTCTAGGGAGCGAATTTTAGAGATCTCCCAGGTGTTGTTTCTGATGATGATAATGTTGTAAGCAGGATACCTGACCCTGAGCTCATGCCATCTGGAAAACATTGGGTAAGTAACTGTAATATGGACTGAAATTCTTGTCAAATAAATGTGTATGTATATTTATTTATGTAATTTGTTTATTTCTGTAGGTCCCCGAGTATGCAATAAATTTTAATGACAGGAAGAATACAAAGTAAGAGTCTCTTCTTTACATTTTTCGGAATCTTGTATCTCGCCTTTCATTAATTGCTTTTCCTTTGTATAACTTCCCAGATCTTTTGGACGTTTATGGTGGGATGAGACGGTTTCAACTGTGCTATGTATGCCAAATTATCGTTCTGAGGTTAGCTTTAATGCGACTGTCAAGTGTTTAAAGAGCCATCTTAGGGGTACTTATTAATCTTGCTTCAACTTCAGTCAATTTTACATCCAGAACAAGACAGGTGCCTCACTATTCGCGAGAATGCAAGATTGCAAGGGTTTCCTGACTTTTATGCATTACGTGGCAGTGTGAGAGAAAGGTATGCCTTGAAATATCCTATTTTTCTTTTAGCAGCTGACATATGTGTCGTTTGTTAATTAGTTCTCCACAGTAGTATTCCAGTGGTTGTATTTTATCCCTTAAAACACTATATCCTATTCCTTGAACATAAAATGAAATGCACTGGCTACAAAATGTTTAAAGTTTACAAGTATGGTCCTTTTTTGGGATTCTAGAATTTCAGTCGTTTTCTAGAAAGCTAATGCTGATTACAATGGTTACAATTACAATTGTTATCACTCTTTGCAACTATATTATATGGGGTAAACCAATTGGTTGAAAACTAATAGTTTCTAGTTATGTCACTTTTAATCTAAAATTACTTGTTTGCAGATACCGTCAAGTGGGTAATGCAGTGGCAGTCCCAGTTGGACGTGCATTAGGTTATACACTGGGAATGGCTGTACAAAAGTTGACCGGAGATGAGCCTCTCTTGACTCTCCCAGCAAAGATTGCACATTCTACAACCTTAGAGCTGTTACATCCCTCATTAGCAACCGAACCTGAAGCCCCCTGATATATGCCGTTTAATTGTTGTGACTAATTTATAAACACCATATTTTGATGTCATTTGCGTCCAGGGTAGCCTATTGGGATGCCAGAATTAGGGTCGTTAGCTACAACATAAGCTTCAACTAGACCTTTTAGTTCAGTTTTCAATATCTTGTACTACACTTTTGTAGTTTTGTATCAAAGGTATGATCTTTTTTGTTTTGTGATCTAATATTCAAATCGTTCATGATGAACCACATATGACTTTAGCATGATGAAACAAGTAATACAGAAGACAATATTCAACTTCATGATAACTTAAATGTTAAACCTTATTTCAGGTACGTCATTTTCTAGTTCTTTCGGACTATTTAGGCATATAAGTTGAATCCATTCTCCATTGCTTTATCCAAATATTCCTTGAAATTCAAGAAAAGACTCCATAATCTACAACGGTGGCTGTCGTTCTCTCTTAACAACTGAGAAGTTGTCATCTCCTTGTCATACATTGCACTCTTCAAATTAACCATCAATTACTTAGGATTTGTCTACATCTTCTTCCTAACCTACAAAGATCCTGCTTACAAAACCAAACATGCAAACAAATTTCAATTTTTAATGATTTTGTCAGCCAATAACATTCTTGAAAGCTATCCATGTCAAGTCAAGGACAATTATTACCAACTAGACTATAAGTTTTTAAGGATGTAACTGCTTATAAAAAGAAGATTATGAACTAGTTCTGATCATCAAAGAAGTTATGGCTTCCAATAGTTCTTTACTTACTACCAGTACTACTGCTTTGTTTTCGTTTCTGGTTCTTTACCTTGCTGTTTCTTTTAGCAACATAGCAGCCAAACACCGTCATTCCCCCACTACCAACCACCACACGCACCACCAAGACAGAGAAGCATCAAACCCGCGACTCCAACAAGCTTATCTTGCACTCCAAGCATGGAAAAAAGTTATTTACTCTGACCCCTTTAATATGACTTTAGATTGGACTGGCCCTTCGGTTTGTAACTACACAGGAATATACTGTGCTCCATTTCCAAATGACACCGATATAGAAACAGTTGCTGGTATTGATTTGAACCATGCAGACATTGCTGGGTTCCTTCCTGATGAACTTGGTTTATTATCCGATCTTGCACTTCTGCATCTAAACAGCAACCGCTTCTGCGGTATCCTCCCACTCACTCTATCAAATCTCACTCTTCTCTTCGAGCTTGATCTCAGCAATAACCGATTTGTTGGTCCTTTCCCTTTTGTTGTCATGTCACTCCCCAGCCTCAAATATCTTGACCTTCGTTACAATGAATTCGAAGGACCATTACCTTCTGAACTCTTTAACATAAACCTTGACGCCATTTTCATTAACAATAACCGTTTGGCATCTGTGATCCCTTCGAATTTGGGCTCAAGCACCGCTTCTGTGGTGGTTTTTGCGAATAACAATTTAGGGGGCTGTCTACCACCAAGCATAGCCAATTTCGCAAACACCATGGAGGAATTGCTGGTGATCAATACAAATATATCTGGGTGTTTGCCTCCTGAAGTTGGGTATCTTTATAAGTTAAGGGTATTAGATGTGAGTTCTAACAAGTTAGTAGGTGAGATACCTTATAGCATTGCAGGATTGGCTCATTTGGAGCAGCTAAATTTAGGCCATAATATGATGAGTGGTGTAGTGCCTTTGGGTGTTTGTGAATTGCCTAATTTGGCAAACTTTATGTTTTCTTACAACTATTTCTTTGAGGAAGAGGGTATTTGTGGGAATTTGACGTCGAAGGGAATTGTATCTGATGACCGAAGAAACTGTTTGCCGGACAAGCCTCTTCAAAGGAGCAAGAAGGAATGTGATGCGGTTCTTCAACATCCTGTTGATTGCTTTGAGCATCCTTGTGGTGACAAACATGCTGAAAATCGTCTAAAAAAGCATCATACGTGATGCATTATTAATTACTTGTAAGGTTCGATCTGTTGATGCTCTTCCTATAGCCTTTCTAATTATGGAAAGAAGTCATGTTACTAGTGAACAGTAGTTTGTAAAAATTATGCTTGTAGTTGTGCACCATGTACTATCAACTGTTGTTAAATAAGAAATGATAAAAGAGACCTTTCTTCCTTGCAATTTTGAAAAGCACTATACATAAAAGCTCGATAATCAAGCTTAGACTATCTCCAATGCATATATCCATACTTGTCCATAGCATTGAAGCATGTCCAAAGTTATGGTATTCGTAGGTATTTGTCTTTGTTTAAGGATATGTTTGTTGCATGTTTATCCAAAATAATGGGTGATGATGTGGAAAATGTAAGGATATGTAAGGATGTTTATATGGTTGAAGGTAAAATTAAATGATTTTAAGGATTTGTAAGTATTTTAAGGATTTGTAAGGATACGTTGTGGCAGCCGACTAGGCAATTAAGGACGCCTAAGGGCGCCTCTAGCATTGGAGATAGTCTTACTGATTAAACATGAACTTCTTACATTGCTGTTTTGATACTTGATTGATTAAAAGTCGGTTTTTCCCTCTAAGAGCACCCCGATTCGGCGTTGGCATCAGGTTTACGTGGTCGGTCAGCGTTGATCAGTAACCACCCCATCCCATTCGACGTTCTCTCTGTGTCTTTGCCGCTCTGTGACGAGCTTTGCTTCTCTCTCTGTGTGTGTGTGTGTGTGTGTGTCTCTCTCTCTCTCTCGCACGCACTCTCGCATAATAAGGGTGTATGGTGTTGTTTGACGACAATAATAGAGGTAAAACTGATGAAGTGAGGAAAACTAATGTGGCATATAGCTTCATCCAACGTCTGGCGATACCTCACGCTCTAATGTCTTAGCTTAAGTTGGTTAGAGCACTCCTAATGCCTTCATGATTAGCTCGTGATCAGTGCCAAATCAGCAGGACCACGAGTGCACATCGTTAGGTGTGACTCGTGGTCACGGTTGTGATCGGTGGTCCGTGATTGGGATAACAAGGCTAAAGTGTGTAGTTTTTTTCTTTTTAATATTATATATATATATATATATATACACACACATATATGTATGATGGATAAATATAGAGAGAAAAGGTACAGACATGTGTGAAGAAGATGATGTAGAAGTGTAAAAGAGGGCTACGGGTTGGTGTTGGTGGTAGTTATATATTTATTACTAGGTTATACCCGTGCATTGTACGGATTAACATATATACTTTGTTAATATCTTTGACAACAATAGTATAGAAACTGTTGATAAGATAGAAATAAAATTATGAACCTGTATAAATTGATAACCATAAAATATCAATATAACATAATGTACAAAAATACTAATGAAATAAGCAATGACTACATGGAAAATGAAATGTTATTTCAAATTCAACCAAAATTAACATTGATTATGGTGTTTGTACACATGTTGCTACACCTTTGTTTCTCTTTAAACTTCCAACACCAATCATCCTCCACATTTTTATCACTACACTCAGATATCCACATTATTGGTGACAGTATTTGTCTTTTCATTCATCACATTAATCTTATAAGTGTAATAACTTTCAAAGTTATGATAGCACCATGACCATATAGCATAACTCTTTACATCCTATGACTTATATTCAAAATCTCTCCACAATAACATAACATGATTGTTATCATACTAACCATGTTCCATAAGATTATGAAACAGTTAATACTAAGAAAGGGTATGGTAATCGACATGACGAAGAGGCTTTGAGGATTTAATAGTAAGAAATACCATACAAAGATTCAGAAGTCTAGATATTTCGTATTGGAACCCAATTTTGACTAAAATTTGCTTCACCGTCTTATAAGTTTAGTTATAAGAAACTAGTGGAAAACTACAAACAAATGAAGATAACACTTATCCAAAGAAACCATAAAATCAAAACCAATTAGACTAAATAATAGGGGATCACACCAAATCAAAAGAATCAAATAAACAAAAGTTAAGAAATGATAAATACTTGCAACTTATTGTAACTTCAACTTTATTCATCATTTTTTTTGTTCATGCATAAGCCTTTTATATGTACTTAGCTAGTGAGTCAACCAGGGGTAGTAAACATGCATGTTTCTATATAAATAAAAATAAAAATGGCTAGGTTGATTCACCATCATGCTTACTTCAACAACATGTATGTTTCTATATTGGTATTATTGGGTTTATCTATGTTCCATGTTTTGGCTCCTGTTTGCCTATAGCATCCTGTGTAATCTGCGAAGGTGAAATAGAACCGATCATGTAAATGAATATTTAAGAAATATTGCATCCTATGCAATATCCCACGGTGTTTTCCTTGATGTTATTAAATGAGATAAACCGAGATTTGTTTTCACAAATTTGAAATCTATATCAATCGAAGAATAAAAAAATAAATATTTCATAGGATGCAAAAAAATATTTCATGTTGGCAGGGGAAGGATATGATTAACACAAAAATCTTAAACCTTAATACCAAGAATGCAAAAATCGAATACTTACACTTGTATTGTGTGATCAAGGTGTTACATCGTTAAACATGATTATGACTCTGTCCATCTTCTTGAAAAACGACACAAAAAAATATTGATACAATAAACACATCAATGTATGAACACAATGTGATTAACGGCCATGACGAAATATGGCGGATGTGAGAATAATAAAATATAAAAAAAATAAGCAAATAAAGCACTTGAATAAGGAAAAAATTTCCGGACGAATTTCGTGTTGTAGATGCAGTAATTGTGTTGAGATAAATGCCATTGAAATTAAAACCCCCAATCCCAAATATTAAGGGATTTGATGTATCTACCCTATTCAATCTAAATTCAAAATTAGGAATATTGCCATATTAAATAACTAAAAAATGCGTGTAGAATAAGGGATTTGAATTTGGCCACTGATTCAATTATCCCTTCCAAAGTTATGTGGTGGTGGGAATTCGTGTAGAGAAAGAATAAAAACATGTGGCAGTGGGAAGAAGTTGATATGAAGTTCATGTTTATGGAAATGGTTGAGACTACAATTAATATTTTATGGGATTGAAATTAATAATCAAAAATAACCTCGGTTTAATGGTTGGACACCATGCTAAGCATGCGCGAGGTTGCGGGATCAATACCCGGCGTCGCTTTCTTTATTTTTTTTTTTATCTTAGAGTGAATACATGCAATGCCATTTAAGCTGTTGAGATGTCAAACGCTTTTTGTTTTTTTTTTGTCAACTCAAGAAACAAAAAACAATAATTAAATATATGTTTAAATATATTTGGGTAATAAGTGGTGATGATGTGGAAATAAAAAA
>JAOEHQ010033255.1:0-13040 GCA_025447715.1 Asclepias incarnata | reverse complement strand
TTTACACATGTGTAAGTTATATACCTTACACATATGTAAGTTAACCGAAAATTGTGTTTCGAAGCGGGCTCCGCCCTTAGGGGTATTAATAAAGGGTAGCTAGTGAGGGTAATAGGTCATAGGGGGTGATCGGTGATGGGGTAGCCGCTATGGCTCCGCCATGGACTGACGGGCTTCCCCCTTGGCCACCATGGCTCCGTCATGGATTGATGGGCTCCGTTTTTAGCCGTCATTGTTGCTTAGATATCATCATTTTAGTAATTTACATATGAAAACACAGGTTTTACACATGTGTAAGGTATATAACTTACACATGTGTAAATAAATTATTTTTTTTTCTTCTAAAAAGTCGTCAAAAGTATATCGAGTCGCATCTCTAATGAAAGAGGACGAAATTTTAAGACTACCCATATATTTTTTTCCGTCTAACGATGTACGGTTTGTGAGATAAAACATTTTGAATGAATTAAATGAAATTTATGATTTATCAAGATCAATGGCTAGGATTAGTTCTCGCGTTTTTTTTTTTTTTTTGAAGGGTTCTTAAATAACCTTTCCTATATATATATAAAGAAAATCAAAAGCCAAAAAAGGAACAAAATATTGACGTATGGACGAGAAAAATAAAAACAAAAGACGAAGGATCGATCGATCGTTTTACCTGCCCATGGGTATCAAAATATGCTTGTTCAACTCGGGACCAAACTTTGGTCGCATCTGAGCGTTGTGCTCGCTCCTCTAGTAAGCAACGGTAGGCCGCTTTTGAAAATTGTGAAAATGATTCTGGGTCCATTTGATCCCATAAATCAGGATTGATTATATCTTTCAGTGTATCATTTTCATAATGAAATTTGGCCAATGATCCTAGAAACATATCATTGTCTTTTGGATCGAATGCTTTTCTGCCGCACAAGATTTCAAATAAAACGATGCCCAACGAGTAGATATCCGACTTGTGTGTGAAACCTCCGGTCTTTTCAATTTCCGGGTCCATATACCCTCGCGTCCCAATAGCTTCACAGCGAAAAACATGGTTCTTTCGATCTACCGGATGTTTGAGTGAAAATTCAAATCCAGATAACCTGGATTTCCAGTTATCATCTAATAAAATTGTGGAGCTGTTGATATTACGATGTATGACATAATAACCCTGTCCGATTTTCTCATGGAGGTATTCTATTGCTTTAACAATATCACAAGCTATCTTCAGTCTTACCCTCCATGTGAGGTTCGTAGTGTCGCTTAGGTGCATGGAGAGACTTCCCTTGGGATAATAGTGGCTTATGATTATCTTCTCCTTTTTCTCGTCACAATACCCGATTATACTGACTAGATTTTTATACTTGAGACCAGAAAGCACAGAAATCTCCGTCCAGAACTCGAAGTCTCCCTGCCCATGCCTACGATCTAACCTCCGGGCAGAGATATTTATCAACTTGCCAGAGCGCATAAGTTTCCCTTTGTAAACGTTTCCGAATCCACCTTTGCCGATGATATTTTTATCAGCAAAATTATCGGTGGCCTTCACTATTTCTTCAAGTGGGATTTGCAAGTGAGCGAACTCGCTGATTGTCTTAGAGGCCATATATATATAGTTCTGGTAAATCAAGCCTTCTTTTGGAATGGTTTTTCTTTTTCAATGGAATGGTTCTGGTGAATCAATTAAGTTAGTGAAATTTTAAGATGATCGACTAACAATTAATGTCTTTGACTTTCGTTAGTCGTTACTTGTATTCTTACATTTTATTTTTATCGTTTTCTTTTTATAATACTTTGAACGTACAGCTGGCCGGGTATGGTAACCACGTCTATTTAATAATACTGCATTAAAGATTTAAAATGTTAAAATCCTTTTATATATATATCAAGCACTATTAGAATTTATAAGTACAGCTATGAGATGTTACTGGTTCAATATAAAATGTCTGCAATTATGTATACAGATTTTGTTATTATTTTATTTATACAAATAATTGTATTTTGACTTTGTTTCAATATTTATGAGTAAGAATTATGTTATACAATATTATTATTATTATTATTAGTATTACTCCGTATTATTTTACTTCGTATTACCATTTGTCAATGACGGAGAGAATGACTTCCTATTCATTGAACCGTGAAGCGCGTATCTTAGCATCCCGCTAGTTACGTAGCTGTCATCTGTGAGGTTGTTTGCTTGGTATTTTTTGTTTTTCTTTCTTTCGATTTTAATTTTTCTTTTTGGGTCATAACGTTGGTGAGAACCGAATTACTATTCATTGAACCGTGAAGTACGCAACCTAGCAGGATGCTAGCTACGTAGCTGTTAGCTGTAAGGCTATCTAGCTGCTTGGTTTCTTTTTAATCCAGATTATATAAACAGATACATTGACCTACATTCACACATCAGTTACATATAAAAGTTGACTTTTGCAATTTATAAACAAAGTCGAGTATATACAACAACAAAGTTAAATATCTAATTCTTCTGGAAATTTCAGATTTATTTGTTTAATTTTTCTTTTACGGCGAGTTCATACTATCTATTGAGCAATAGCACGGTTTCGAATTGTGACTAGTCCCCCACCATCCAAAGTTTGACAAAATAAAGGGAAAAACATGTATTGAATCCAATGCGAAAAGATATCAAATCCATTATGTATCGCGGAAGATGTCATTAAGATCCTTTTTTGTCGAGCATAGTAGCTATTGAGAGTTGTTGACACCTAGATATATTTTCTTCCTTTCTTGTATTTATTAGCTCGTTTGTGCCCCTATGCTTTTATCCTCCTGTGTATAAATGAACCAATTAATAAGGATAATAAAAATATATAAGTTGTGAGTCTATTTTCATCTTGATATGTGACCATATACTTGTGAAAAAAAAAGGCATCCAAGTGTAATGGTAGTTATCATATAGGGAAAATCATCTCTGCAGTTAACTGCACACATGATTTATGTAGCATACACACAAATTTTTTAATGAGTGATGTATTTTGTACGTTTAACACACTCCGGGATTGATAACAAAAAAAAAAAAAATTGAATACCACAACACCTAAATAGTTGACTGCAAGGATGTTATCCTCTATCATAAAAATAGGATTATGTCATCACCGGAAAAGAATTATTAAGGGGTATTGCAAACAAAATGTAACAATGGATTTTTTAACAAATTGTCATTTTATGCAATAAACAACGCCCAGTCCTAGGCTGGCCCTCTGGTTCTAGATTAGTTCGGATTACAGTTGTCAAGCCGGTTAAAAGCCTAGTCCTATAAAAACCCAGACAAAGCCCTGACCGGTTAAAAGTCTGGTCTTGCCTCGAAGAAGTCCGGTCCGAGACCTAAAGAAGACTTATATGAAACTTATAAATAGTTGACAGTTGTCTTTAGTAGCTTCCGTTGTTAATTTAAAATATCTTAATTTTGAATTAATATTTTATTTAAATATTTATGATCTAATCAAATATGAAGCTTATGAAATTGAGATGTATTATATATATTTTTTTGGTTAGTTTTTTACTGTATGTTCATTAAATTTTCTCTCTATTTATTTTTTTAATAATTAACTATAAGACAACATTTTAATATAATAAAACATTTGTTGTTTTATAACATTTATTTTTTGGGTGATGATCCATATACCATCATTTTTTAGCCGTACATCACCATACATGTTTTAAGGTGTTGTACTGTACAATAATATGAATCATATTTGGTGGTTTACAGCTTAAAATTGATGATGTACGAATCACTACCCTTATTTTTTTTGGTGAATTTATACTAAAAACATCTTCATGTTAGGCTCAAGCGAGCCTTATAAGAACCGCATAGACCAGACTAAAAAGGACTAGGACCCTGGACCATCGGGATTTTAATAGGCCTGTATTTTGAAGTAAAAAATGGTCCGAACCAACCTAGGCTTTTAAGGGATCACATATTCACATCGACAAAAAGTCTATATAGGACTAGACCAAAAAAGCCTGGACCAAGGATCGCTCTGGGCTGGGCTTTGTTCACTCATGCGGGATATGAGAATTGAGATATACTTTAATTTAATGTATAGTTTACAAATATTTTTTATACTGTATACTATATCTATATATAATCATTTCTATCCCTAAAGTGACCAAACCACTTATAACAAATGATTTGACCCATAGTTTTGTTTACTAAATCCGGGCCGGCCAACCGATGTAAACATGGGGTATATTCTTCTAAAAAGAACATTCATAACAAAATATACTTATATATATACCCTTTGGTCATAATATACGTATATAATATTCATATTCATACTCTTTATCCATTGTCAACCCCATCTGTATATATATACACATTAACATAACATTCACATAACAATATTAGTCTTTTATATCTATATACAAATTGGCTGGCACGTAGACAAAGATGCATTATAAGAAGTTATTGAAGATACTGATAGATGACATGTTACCTGAATGGAGAGACAAGTTTTTATCTTATAAAGATTTGAAGAAACAGTTAAGCAAGATTTACCCTAAAGAAGAAGGAGGTGATAGTAAAAAGAGGATTAAAATTGATCCTATGACTGTAGAAAAGGAAGTTGATGATTTTGTTAAATTGTGTCAACAACAGATTGACAAGTTTAATGATTTTGTTCTAGAGAAACAAGAGTGGTATATTATTAAAATTGAGGTAATCATTTTTTTTTTTTAATTTATTTTTATATATATGTTTTAATTTTGGTGATTTAATTGGTAATACATGGATCTTGAATTGGGTTGTTTTTGAATTGTTTAAGGTATTGATTTTTGTATTAATAGAAATTTGTAGGGCTGTTTTTTTTTTTTGGAAATCTATGTGTAGAAATATGGATTAGGATTCTATAGCGCATGATTTGACAACTTATATGGCTAATGACATGGCAATTTGTTGTCATGTCAGCAAAAGTTGAAAATTTTACAGTTAATGGCGAAGAATTTAAATTTTGTGGTATGATAAAATGTAATCTAAAGTTTGTTGTATAATATATATACAGTATAAGATAGCTGCAAAACATGTATAGTTGGATACATTTTTATGTAGTTTGTGGGTTGGTATTGTTTGTATGTATTATTGTATTATCGATGGGCAGGGCATTTGGCATAAAAGCATTGACTGCCACCCATTAATTAAAAGGTTGGTTGTGGGTTGAAGTCTTATTGGAGACAATGGGTGTAGATAATCAAGTGGTTTGGGTGTAAATACGATGTCAGTTGATACATACGATGATAGTTTTTGAAAGTTTATAAGTACAGCCTATCATAGTTGGTTTTCGAAGTTTGGTACGTATATCAACGGTGAACTTTGAAAAACAGATATACAATAGTAAAAGCAGATAGAGTTGGATACGTTATTTTGTTATAGACTTATAATGTCCCCAACTATGAATAGAATTACTTGCACCGAAAATGTAGCTTACTTCTCCTTGATCAGCTTCGGTTCTTATGCTTTATTTCGTGTTATAAGTTTTGAAACGACCGAGTGATTCATTTTAGTAATTCTTGGAAGTTTAGTACGCCTAGTCTGTGATTGTGACTAGATGCCGTGAGCTATTGAAAGTGCGAGTCTGTGTCCTGTTCGAAGTCAAGACGGGCACACCAAACAGAAACTGTAGGAAAATTTGATAACTGAATGAACCTTTAAGTCTCTAAACAAAGCAACATTCTGTTCTCCTGTGGTTATCATGTTCTGCGGTCTTGCCATTAAGTTTTAGTTGAGACCTTCAAAAACAAACACTCTTTGAGAATATATCTGGTTATACCATTATGTGCCTTGTTTCATTTGCATGGCTAATTAGCCTAAACCTATTCCATCATACAGTAGCAAGGTTTATGTAAGCGAAAGTTCTATGCTATATATAGCGGTGGTTTGTTTATTGAACTAATTTAAAATAAATAAAATATCATGTGTAATATTCAGCATCCGGGTGGGCTATATGTTGTTGTACTGGCTCATCTTTAACGAGCATCCTACCAATGACCTTTGGTCAAATGCCTACAAATGAGTCTCTTGTATGTTTGACTGCTTTCAAAAAGCCATTTCTAATAAGCATATACAAATATTGGATTATGTCACGGAGCTAACCAAATTGTGTTTTATTTTTAACGGGAATGAAGGTGCTAGAAGGAAACATGGTTGCAGCCCAGAATTCAAATGAAGAATTGATGAAAGAGCTAGCAGATTTACATGGGGAGATAGTTCTATTGTTAAATTACAGTGCCCTTAATTACACTGGTAATCCGTCTCTTCACTTTTATAATCTTATTTATTACATTTGTTATTTATTATTTGGGTGAACCTGACCCAACCCATATTAAACTATATTGTCAACACCATCAAATTTATGATATGAAGGGTATGGGAGCTGGGGTTGTGGTTAGGGGCTGGGGCTGGAGCTTGGTGTTGGGCCTGGGGCTTTTTTTTTCAACTTTCTTCACCCAAGCTTTTATTTTAAAGACTTATTGGGGCTGGGGCTTCTTTTCACAATTCCACATCCAAACAAGGTTTTTTTTTAAGGGGCTTTTTTTAAAAGCTCAGAGTTTTAAGCTCCTAAAAGCCTCTTGTCAAACATGCCCGAAAAAAATAGATTTATGGTTAAATTTAGCTTAAAGTTTGAAAATTGTGGCAATCAGCATGGACATTACAAAATAAAAATGTTACTTGTACTACCTTGCAGGACTAGTAAAGATACTAAAGAAACATGACAAATTAAGTGGTGCTCTCATCCGCTTGCCTTTCATCCAAAAAGTTGTAAATGAGCCATTTTACAAAACTGATGTACTTAACAATCTCGTGAAGAAATGTTTGATGATGCTCGACCAACTTTTTTCCATAAATGAACAAGGATCATCTCCACCTACATCACCAATCAGGGAAGAGGAATTATCCACTGAACGTGAGTCGCTTACGGTTCCAACAGAACTCGTTGACATCAAGAACATGGAGAACATTTACATGAAACTCAGTTTTTCGGCACTCACGGTGTTGAAGGAGATGCGAAGCGGAAGCTCGACAGTAAACATGTTTTCATTACCCCCGATGCAATAGAGGTAGGAGGTATGGAATAAACAACTATTCTAGAAGAAGCTGTTAAGTATATTATTATTATTATTATAATTCGGAACTCCTAAACTTTGTGTAGCCACTTTTTCTTGGTGTGTATCATGTAATGGAATTTGGGTTTTCCATGTGTGATGCTCTGATGTTCTAACTTTGTGAATCCCTTTTGGGCGGGGAAAACTTTGGTCCAGACCTTTAAACTAAAGAATCGAACCATGAATGAGACCAGATATGTTTGGTCTGGTCCACCAACCGTTTCAAAGTTTCTCTTTTTCTGTGTATATAAACGAGGCTATTTAAGGTTTTTACTATGTATACCAAGACATATCCAAGTCTTATTTTGAATTTTGGGTTTTGGTTTGGTTCAAAACGGATCAGGTTTCAACCACATGATTTTTTGGAAGAACAACCTCTAGTCATTGAAATAATGGTAATTTGATAGTTTAAATGATCGTAAGAATTTTTTATTTTTTTATTTTTTATTGTCCTTTCGGGGACATCTGATAAAATTGGAACGATACAGAGAAGATTAGCATGACTCTTGCGCAAGGATGACACGCACAATACGAAAAATGGTCCAAAAAATTTTTTAATTTTTAATAGAGTAGCGGTTTAGTTACCCTCTCATGATTATATCAATTAGAAAATTTCTACCAACAGATCTTCGTATAGTGATATTTGCGTGACTCGTACAAACAAATGTCTTGAATATATGTTGTTTGTATATAGAACTTTAAAAAAAGTTGCAGATTATGTGAATTTTGTTTCTTGTTCTTCATCTTTCCATATTTTAATGATTGTTAAAATCTATATTATGGAATGTTTCATAGTAGTCTAGTTCTTGATTCTTGTTTTTCTATTTATTTTTTTAACTTTGTTTTATAGTATTCGTTTATGTTTATGTATATTTTTTCATCAAACTTTGAACTTAGAATGCTGATTTTTTAGTGTAGTGCAAAAAGGGTTTAAAGCATGGGGATAATGGCATCGGAATGTAACCAACTATGACCAAATGGTTATGTAGTGTAGTGACCTACTCGGGTGGCTATGTAATGTATACACCAATGTTTTTAGTTCAAAGGATGTAAAATATGTAAGGACCTTTACATTGTTTAAACAAAATAAATACATAGGTCCTTACATTGATTGACACAGATAAAAAGGTCCTTACATTTTTTGAACAAAAAATTTAGGTGCATACATTACATAGCCACACGAGTAGGTCACTACACTACATAACCATTTGGTCATAGTTGGTTACATTCCGGTGCCATTATCCCTATAAAATAACTATATTATCTATACTACTATATAAAGGATCAATCCTTCCCCCCACCCCCCTCTTTTTTTCCTAAAAGTACATGGTTGATCTACCTAAATTACCTCTTCATATTCAACAGACCTAGCACCTAACATACATCGTCTACTAAAAATACCATTACTAAAATAATTTACAACATCTATCGCTCAACTCCTAAAATAACTAAACTATCCCTTTTACATCAATTACCTTTACATCAATAACCTACACTACTCACCGCCACCACCATCACCACCAGTCGTCAATGCCACCATCATACCGCCACCGCCACCATCATCATCGCAGCATCACACATGCATGAGTCTAGTTATTTCTAAGGAGTTTCTTATTTTGAAAATAACGACTGTATTATTTATTTATAGTATTTTAAAATTATAAATAAAGAATAAGAAGAAAGATGAAGAGAATTATTTCAATTTCTAAACAAGCTAGTTTTCACCCTTTAAACTGAACAATAGATATTCAGTAAAGAAATAGTCCAAACAATTTGAAACTATTATCAAACTATACGGATTTGCGAAACAATAGATGGTAATCCGTGCCGTGACCACGTTAATTTCAAATCCAACACTTTTGTAAGAAAATGATAGCTTAGTACCCGCGCAAAGTATAGAAGATAATGTTCCAATAAGTTAAAATAATTTATTATTATTTTTCGTGATTAAAATTATAAAATATAAGTTATAATAAATTAAATTGTAATTAAATAAGATAATTAAATTGATAATTATAAAATAAGAAAGTATAATTTATAAATTAATAGGGTATTATAAGCATATCAAGTAAAAATATTTATTATAGTTAACAATGTTGAAAGGTATTTTTGGTATATCAAATAATTTTTTGAGAAATAGGGGGCAAAATGCTTTATATAGTAATAGAAGGGTACCCGCGCAATGCGACGGTGGTGGCAGCAGCGGCGGTGGTGTGGTTATGATGGTAAAGGTAATTGATATAAAAGGGAGTAGTATAGTTATTTTAGGAGTTGAAGGATATATGTTGTAAATTATTTTACTAAGGGTATTATAGGTATTTTAAGGGAAGATGTTTAAAATAGTGAATAAATGAAGAGGGGCATTTTAGGTTATCAAATTCTTAGTTGAAAAAAAAAGGAAGGACGGAAGGGGGTTGGTAAATACTTTATAATGTAGTATTAATTATAGAAGTAATGTCAAAGACATGTGGTAGAGTTGGTTAAGGCTTTGGGCTTTGGTACAAGTGACCAAGGTTCTATTCTTGGCAACTATATTATTTGTTCTTTGACATAGGAAGTCCCCCAATGAAGGGGTTTGGGCCTGGTAATCCCAGGTTTGAATCTGGGAGGAGGCAAGGGTTTACCGCTATTAATTGTCGTGCCTTCGGGCGGATTAGTAGGGGTTTTTTCCCCCATCGGGTATTTGAAATAGACATTTCCGCTTCGAGAGAGCTCTCTAGCGCGGACCCGGTTTAGACAATGTATGTTAGACCTCCTGCTGTCGAACCGCGACACGAAGCACTGATAAAGAAATTCACCTTTCAAAAAAAAATTATAGAAGTAATGATGGGAAACTAGTTTCCAAAAACCGAACAACTCTCAACAAATTCAAATATGAGAACAAAATTTTTTATAATGATTAACATTTTAAGATAAAATTATTACATAACAAAATCATAGTTTAGAAATACATACATATATACAACATGAGTTAGGTTACTTTAGAAACTCCTAAAAGATCATGAACTTTTTTTCAATTAAAACTAAAAATGTATTTTAGTAAAATCATTTTTCATTTCATTTAAAAAACATTTAATATTCCAACCATTTTCTTAAGATCTCTTTAATTTAAATTTAATTTTTTTCTTTTTCTCCAAACAATTTTTTTGTTGTTGATATTTTTCATATTTTCTCATACTTGTATACATATTCTTTACCGTTTATTTACATGCACATATGCTTATAAAACAAAATCAAAAAGAATTGATCATGAAACACATATATATTTACATTACTCATCTTGTATATATATGCACCAGCTAATCTCATGAAACGTCATTTACAATATAAGTGCATACATATGTTCACATGACTGTCTATGCATATGTGATCACCAACTATCATATGAAACATTTATTTACAAAATAATTGCATACATATACTCGACATGCATACGTATGCTCATAGCACACATGAACAAACACAATATTTTTTATTAAAAAAAAAATACAATATCTAATAAAATATAAAAAAAAATTAAACCAATAATTAAACAAAACATTGCTAGTATCCCATTTGCAAAAGAATTAATCCAAGGGTTGTTGGGCAGGCCGCAGGGTCCAATGTTTCATGGACCCTTCGCTTCAGATCATGATGTATCCCATTTGCAAAAGAAACCCCGTTTTGATTTCAAGCAGGAAGATATCTTGCAACAACAACTTTTAAGGAAGTTATCGCAAAGACAAGATCATATGGCATCAGCAACCCCTTCTGGTTGCTGCCCCATCCTAGCCCTCTTCGATCTCACCGAAAAACCGTCGGCCCACCCATACGGTTTTAATGTATCTATTGATTTGGTTTATTTTTTGTTGTGTGGTTTGAAAGGTTTGAATCCATAATAGATTGTGTGTGTGTATGTTATTTTGTCATCTTCATTTTGATTGCTATTGTACGTGTTCCTGGTCGTGTGTGTGGATGTTGAATTTTAATACTATGGGTGTGTTTGGTAGCTAGCTTTTAGGAGCTTCAGCTTTAAAGAAAAAGCTCATGCCTACTTTTAGTTTTGTTTGGTTTAAACTTTAAAGAGCTTCAAGCTTTTGGGTTTTAAGAAAAAGCCCATTAATAAAACGCTTGTAAAACTAGCTTTTCAAAGTAACTACAAGCATTTATTAATCAAATTACTTAAATACCCTAACAATATTTTAGAAAACCTCCAAGATATACACGCTAGCTCTATTCCGAAGCTTTCTCCAAACCCTAATACGTATGCAAAAAGTCAGATCATTTATTGAGGTAAGGTCATTCTCTATTGTATTTAGTTAATAATTGTATAAGTTAATGAGCCTTTATCAATTTTTATGCTTCAAAATTATGAAATATGCATGCTCACATATACAGCACCATTGACTGATCGCACTTTAGTTTTTATGCTTCAAGTTTTTATTCTCCATAGTATTTAGTTTTTATGCTCCATAGTATTTAGTTTTTATGCTTCAAGTTTCGAGTGCATGATATAGTTTAATTATGTATTTGTTTCTACATCCATAAATCATTCATTTAAGTTGTACGAAGTATAGAAATAGAAATCATTAATATTCATTTGATCTAAATCAATGATAACAAAAGATAAGTGGAATCAAACTGACCCTTTATCGTAGTTACTCCCTCTGGCATCATGATGGCTGTCATCACAGTAGTCAGCCGCGGGAAGGTCAGAAAATTTCATGCTTTCTGCTCTATCATGGTCATGGTCATATTCATGCCTGCCATGCCCGCCCTTTCCATTTTTAGTACCAAGGGCGGACCTAGTATACAAGAAGTGACCTACCTTAGTTTCGAAAAAAGTTTAGAGGTTATGTGATAATTTTTTCAAGGACCTACCTATAAATCTGGTTAGGACCTATCTTGACATCCTATTTTTGTATAAACATTCAGGCCTAATGGTGAGAAAGGAAAAAAATAATAATTCTGGCGACTGTAGAAAAAAAGTCAAGGAAAGGAAGAAGATGAAGTTGCTCCTGAGGTAGTGAAGCGCGTGTCATACCGTAACCAAAAGAGTACTATTTTGTCTTATCTTTTTAAAATTAATTAAAAGTGTCCATCCAACACTTTATTGTCCACTTGCTTACCAACTTGTGATGTATATATTTTTTAGCAAAGAGTACAAGTTTTAATTGAACCAAGTCGAACTAAAAATGAAACAAGATTTGTTTTCTAGATTCTAATCTTGGATAACATTTGGCCATTAATAATTTAAGCAACTAATGGATTTTTTTAAAACATGGATTTGTATTGAGCAAAATTTTATTTGTTTTTTTTTCCCTGAGGATGTTGAACTACTTAGAAGGATCCAAATAGTATCCTTATGACATTACGATTTATGAATGTAGTTTTTAAACATTTTAGTTATGCTACAAGAAAAGAGATAACGGCACAACTTGTTGCTCGTTTGACTTCTATTTTTATGTAATGACTTACTTTTTTTTTTGTTATAAAAGGTAATTTAGAACAAAAAAAAATAGGCAAGTAGTTTTAAAAAGTTTTTCACTATATATATGCAATATAATTTTTTTTGGCATATTTTAAATTAAAGTAAAAAAGTAAAAGAAAAATTGTGTGTGTTGAGAGCCCAATTTATGTGATTGCATTGGACTCTACTTTTAAGGGGGGAGGATTGACACGAATTTAGGTAAGTAAATAAATGAGTAAATTTCATTAGGTGTTCCTGTGGTTGTCATTATTCGTATTTTCGCCCTCGTGGTTCATTTATTTTATTACATACCCCTGTGATTGTCATTTTTTTTCACCAGACACCCTTGAGGGGTATATAATGATACAAATAAATGACAACCACAGGGGTATGTAATGACACAAAAGGGTGTTTGGTGAAAAAAAATGACAATCACAGGGGTATGTAATGAAATAAATGAACCACGAGGGCGAAAATGCGAATAACGACA
>JAOEHQ010033244.1:0-13041 GCA_025447715.1 Asclepias incarnata | reverse complement strand
CCAAACATGGGTAAGGAATGGAATTTAAATTCCAATTCCTAGGAATTCCTGGGAATTCCACGAACCAAACAGCCCCTTAGTTGATAGGTCATGTCCATAACATTAGCCCAAAGCAAAATCTGTCCACAAAAATCTGTAAACTAGTTACAGCCTTAGTGATATGATCCGTGGGATGTTGTATTGTACATTAATGTGAAGCATGTTTGTTGGTTTACGGCTAAATAAAGATGGTGTATGGACACCCACCGTTTTCTTTACACCGTTAACAGTTGTTTTTACTATTTTACCCTTAATCAATTGAATTCTTCTTTCCATCTCCTTTAACTTTAACTTTAACTTGGTAAAGGGTAAACAAAATGTTTGAATATCTAAAATGTATATTAGTAAAAATAAAACAAATTTATATACCATAATTATAATTAAAATTTTAAATCTCCATTATGAGTATGTAATCGTGTGTAAAATTTACAGAAAACAGAGGCTGCAAGAAGCAAACTAGGAGCCATGAAGCTAAAGAAACTCACTCTGCAAGCGGAAGTTCGGTATGTACTATAACCTACTAGTTGGGTTTTTCGTTATCTCGGTTCATGATAGAAACACTTTCAACTCTACTTATTAGTCGAATCAGTGGTGTTTAGCCATTCACCATCACTCTATAATGCTGATCAAAAGAAAACATCACTCTATAATACCACTTATCGCCCTGTTTGGTCATGTACACGGTGCCATCCACAAGGATGCATCAACATTTCAAATGAATTAAGATCATTTCATTATTTTTCATCAACTATAGGTTCTTGAGACGACGGTACAAGTTCCTCTTGAAGAACGAGTCACTGACTCCACAGACAGAGGAACCAGCAATTATAAAGCCGCAGTTTATAGAAGCTAACGAGAAGGCATACTTGAAGAAGAAGGCAGCTTTGCTGAACATAAACCATATAGAAAATGTGTATGCCAAGAAGAAAAATGTTCTTTTGGGGATACCATCTAATATGTTGCATGGTGTTATGAAGGAGTTCCATCAAAGACCAACTCAAGAATCTGATCTGAACCAAACAGTTAAGATTAACTCGTTTGATGTGGTGGATTCGAATAAAGAAACCACTGTTAAAACCCGGGCACTTACATTTGATTTGAACCAGATATCTGTAAGCTTTCAAAGATTTTGTTAGACTTGGATAAATGACTTGATGCTTAAATCATTACGATAAAAAAAGTGCCAAAATGATCAGGTTGGGTGGGTTGGGTAACAATTTAACACACGTTTCGGCCTACAGGGTAATTATCTTCAAGAGTCATGGATTGAACCGCAACACTTTATGTCGATAATCTTCTAAGTTCTTTGAAGAAATTGTGTCAATATCATATATTAGTTGAATACCAATTCAACTTTTTGAACAAAATGATTTTTTGGTTTAAAAATACTTTGGGTGACCAGTTTGACCCATTTTCATTTTAGCCATCTCCTTAATTCTCTTCATTAAATATAACCAGGGTGAATCCTTTTTACCGAAAAAAAAAATTCTCTTCATTAGTGATAAACCATATATAACCCAAATTGACTCATTCGTTAGTGAATAGGTTGAAATTTGATGCCTCAAGTTTTGATTGTTTTTTTCCCATTGTGATAGAGGGAGGAAGAAGAAGAATTGCAGAAGAGCTACGAGCCTACAAATTTGGTTAAAAGTACCATCGATGAAAAACTCAACGAATTGAAGTTATCAATGTTTAGGAACATCCTTGGAGATGCATCAAAGAGTCAAGCCAGGAAAAGGAAGATCTCGTGGCAAGATCCTGTTGCATTACGAGTATGAAGGTTTAGGTTAATCTCGATTATCAATTTCGTTTGATATCAGAAACAATGAAAATTGAAAATAAACGGATGGAAATGTGTATGTACATTTAAATGTGATTTAGACAAATATTTTGTGATAGGTAATACTCATGAACTTTCAAAGTCTACTAACAAAGAAGCGACACGCACATACACACACAAATCTTTAGGGATCAAAATCATCAACAAATCGCATAACTAAATTAGAAATGTTCAGGTTTCTTATAGCCATAACATTAATAAAAGGTCTTCAAATCTGATAATTAAAACGTTTACAAATTGGGAAGCCTTCCTCATATAATTAGAAAATCGAAAGGTTTGTTGGCTGAAAATTTCCAATAGCCAAAATATCCACCATAGTCTAGAATCAACTTAGTCATGATAATATACTAGTTTCAAGGAAAACCAAAACCAAAACCTAAACCTGAATGGCGATGAGGAAAGGACATTGACACCATATCCAACACAATATTCTTCACAACATCTCCACTGTACAACGCACTAGCAACTGATCAGATATTCAGATATGTGCATCTTCGGCAACACACTCCTTGTCTTCCATAACGGTTTCAGCTTCTTCTGCAGCAACATTTTCCATGCCACACTTGACTGTTTCGACCACTTCTACAACCATCGTCTTATTTACTTCAGTCTCGGACTTCTCATCAGTATCAGCTTCTAAAACCACTGGATTTTTTGTTTCAGTTTCAGCTTTGGTTTTATCCTCAAAAGCAACCATATTTTCAACCACTGCCTTTATTGTGTCCATTTCAGAGTTTTCTTCAGCATCATGGGACTTTCCTCTTGCAGGAGCTTCAGATTTGACTTTACCATTTCGATAAAGTTCAGCAAGACGAGTTGAATGCTTCTTACCTTTCTTATGACTGTTCATTGATTTCTCAGAGAAGGCTCCTATCTGACACATCTCACACCAAAACGAGTATTTATCTCTCTTGATTTCTCTTTTCTTCTTATTTTCCCTCTTAGTATCATTAGAGTCGGTTGTACTTGATGCTTTTTTTGTTACTGAATTCTTCAGGTTGGCAGTTGTTAAAGCAAGTTTGAGCGGATTTACTACGGGTTTCTTGGGTGTAACCCCAAGACCGAAGTTAGCACCAGTTTTCTTAGCTATAAAATTTGCCTCTTTTACCTTGTGTTTTTTACCTTGAAGATGCCCATTTAAATCACGCTCGCTTGTGGTGCTGACCTGGCAAATTGCACAGCTCCAATCCTTCACTTTCTTACTGGAACTATCTGCACAAGGCTTGCTTGAACATTCTGCAACTGGTGATGTCAATTTTCGTTTTGTTCCAGACAGAGTTTCACCATTGGGCTTACCCTAAAATTATATATAATTTCAGAAAACATAAAAAGATTCATGAAGATAATTTGTAACTTTCAAATTCCAGAACTTCTAACAATACATACATCAGTAAAGGGGCAACAAAGTTATGGCTAACATAAAGCCAACATATAGAAAGTTTAGAAAGCGATGGGCAATAAGCTTAACAATTTTCACACCTTCTTAAAAAAAAGGGTAGATGGGTGGGAACCCTCTGGTCCAATGTACAGTCTTGGTACCCAGAGCGCTTTTCGCACGTTCTTAACTATAGTCTAGCTCCTAATCGAGTAGCCTCCTTTGGAATGTTTCTTTACAGTTTCAAGCCTAGCTAACTTATTTTCTGCATATGAAACTTCTGTTATCCCGGATTGAAGCTTTTACCATTGAGCTTCTCTTTCTCCCCTCTTAAGTTTCTCATCGCTAAAATCTCAAGTTCATTCATTCTTGTTTTCTACTTATAATAATTGATAGGATATAAATAAATTGTCATATTCTAAGTTTCAGTACCTTGACAATATGCAAATATATTTTTTGGCCAGTTTATCTGTTATTTACTTAAAACATCTAAATTTCCAAACACTAGTTCTCTGACTATTGCATTTCAGACAGTGGCACATCAAAACACCATTTTTTTAAATCACATTCCGTTACAGCTGATTATCTAAGTTTGATTATTCAATATACTGCATAACGCACATCAAAGCACCCCCTAATACTTTCTCAATTTTAAGTAGCCAAACAATTTGCATCACTACATGAATTGCCAACGGGCGGATCTAGAACCTGCAAAGTCACATATATACATAACAAAAAACTGGAGAGTCTAGACCCACCTTAAGAATTTACATTTCAAGAAGTAGCAACACATTTTTAGCTAATCTACCAAGATTTACAACTATTAAATTTTTAGCTACACTACATATCAATTCTAGATGGGACTTTATAGTTTGCATTGTCACATGTTCACCCACATCTATAGCCTGAGACTTAACTCCGACAGTAAATAAGAAATTAGTTCGATGTAGCACAACAGGCACATAAAAGACACTAACTAGCGGATCCCATATTATTCAGCAACTAGGTTGTAGAATTCTACACGCCTCTAATCATGAACGAATGATCTCCCTTTACTGACAAGCTTTTAGGACATAAAAAATTTACCGAGAAATTCTATCTTAACAAATTCAATCAAACAATTAAAACATTCTTCATATCAAGCAAGGACTGAGGAAATATAAAGGTGAATACTTAGATTATGATTTGATTCCATAATCTACTTATGGGGTAACAAGACCTTGTGAGTTAAGATTAAACTCCATAACGTATGTGTCTATGTGATATATTAAAAGACAAACACGAAAATTTGAGAACATAATAGTTATTTAAGACCCGAACTTCAACTATAAAAAAATTTACCACACTTTTCTAGCTAATGCAAGGTATATAAAGATGATCATCAAGCTTAGTACATACACATGTAAAGGAAAGGAGAAAATATGTTGAAGCATAATGAACTTAAATAAGCTGTCATGTCTTATTTGGATAAGCTACATGACAAAGGTCTGAAAACAATTCCAAGAGCTGATACCAATGAAATGTTAGACCTAGGGCTATATTAGTCGTATTAACTATTAAGGCATTAAGCACAAGGGTATGTTGCCTGGTTAACCAATAAAAAGCATACTGTATAATGTAAATGCAGATAGCCAGTAACTATGGTAACCATATTCGAAAATACAATAATAATTTCATTACCAGAATAGGATAAGTAACTAATAAAAAGTTAGAATGTGAAACATGGAGAGCCCCTGCCTATCAAAAGTGGTTAAATTTTCAGATCGATTTGCCGTTTAACATTCGTATTCAATAATTATTATTTGGGTACCTTATCAGACTAATACTGGAGAAGAAATGTCCGATTGCATATGGGTCACTCTATCACAAAAATATATATCGATAACGTTCTTTTTGGAAATGTCCCAGCACAAGTACACTATTTCTATCTTTGGTAAAGATTCAATCCAAAATGACCACTATGCTTAAAAGTACTCATTACAAAATGCTGTTAGCATCGGCTTTGGTCCACAAGGTTTCTGTGTCGTAATTAATTAGGGTATTTCAGATGTATGATGAACATTTAACCATTTCCATTAAGTTATGTGCACTGGTACATTTATTTTGGGGCAAAAAGGGTGTCATAGTAAGCTCAAGCATAGATCGAGCTACATATTTGCATAGCTTACCAGTGTTGTTAACCCGTGAAACAGAGATTCATGCATACCAATGAAAATGAAGTGCAGGAAAGTGACAAGATATTTGTTACCACCAATATCACGTGACACGAAGAATACTCTTAAATAGGGATGATGTTCACTTTATATTTGTGTGCAAGAAATTGGTGCTCATTGTATTAAAGTTGCAACTAAACATGAACATAAGAAAAATAACACAGATCAAAAACATAGCTTAAAATCTCCCAATCAAAATAAAGAATTAGCAGGACACAAAAAAGTGAATGTGTAGTGTGAGCAAAATTGTCAAAGAAAATTTGTAGTATGCAAATCAGCTTGTGATGTACAAATCACCTCACTTTTCATAATGGTTGAAATAATTTTAAGTCCTACCTTAAAACTTGAAGTCATAGTTTGCTAGCAAATGTACGTAATACTTATATATATTCTATAAACAATAAAATAGCCATAAATAATCTTTTTAGCCAAGCATGAAAAGGGATAGTAGGCAAGATAAATGGAAAATATGCTAGACAAAAAACTTGTGTGTAAATCTGCATAAAAGAAATCCCCAATAAACACAAATTTGGCAAATAGATGTACAGTAAACTACTTGCACCTCTATATACAAAACCATATGCATTTCACAGATCGGGCAATAATTTCCCCAAGGAATCAAGACAATTACTATGTGAGACAGATAATGCAATATGCAGTAATTACACATGGATAAATCGTACACACTCAGAGGTAAGATACTAACCAGAAGGATAATCTCCTTTCGGTTATCCTCAAGGGGTACAGAAATCTCTTTAATCTCAAGTGAATCACCATGCCGTTGAAATGGCACAGCCGGACCTCCCCTAGGAATTTCTGTAATCTTAAGTGAATCCCCACAGGGCTGAAATGGGGAAACGGACAACCTCCTGCTTTCACGGCTATGCTTTTCGTCAATGGACATTATAATTCTGTCCTCCAATTGATTGGGTTGTGGATTCAAACTTCTCTGCTCAAACAGGTTATCGTGGCTCGGTGGCAGTGATAACCGCCTCTTTGCTGATGAAAATCTTCCTTCACTACTACTCATAGCCATGTGTCGCTCCATCATCATCTCATTTAGCACCTCAATCTCCAAAATGCGTCTACGTTTTTCCTCTGCAATAATTTCCCCTCTAATCCTTTCTTTATCAATCTCCCTCAGTATCGCCTTTCTCATTTCTAAACGATCTCTCATTTCTAAACGTCCTCGATACATATCTACCCCTGCCCGACCTCCACCAATATTTTCGTTCGGATAGCCTGCTGCAACTCATAAAATCAAAACAATCACACATTCGTGCAAAAAATGTAACTTTCATAATGCAAATTCACATACAGAATAGCCCATTTCAATTTCACTGGATAATTCACAAAACCAAACAAAATGGTCATGCCGTTAACAAGTATTTTTTTATATAATATGTATATGTAACATGTAATTATGTATATGTACGTGTACATGTATGTAAGGATTAATTACTGAATTTTAAGCAATACGAGGTTTGTGCATCACAAAATTCTGTCTGTGCATATAAAGCATAAGTCACAAACAGCTTTTTGTGATGCACATTGCGAGTTTTGAACCATCTCCAATGTGGCAATGGTAGAACCGGGAATGCACATGAACCGTCAACCGTAGCACAATGTGTTTAAAACTAGCCTTGTATTCGCGCAAAGATACAACAGCCACTAACTTTCAACAATTTTTAGTGGTTTTCAAGGGACTTTTGGCAATTTTAAAGGCTTTTTACTGATTTTGACAACCTTTTAAAATTCATTGTTTAAAAAATCTTTCAAAAGATTAAAGTTAGATCCACCAATTGACATCTCATATTTTTAGGACCTGTAGCGCCAATAAATAATACAACCCTTTTCAAAAAAGATTTACCTTTTGCGGACTAAGCCGACCCATAGAACGGACTAACCCTCCCTTCCATGTAATCCACCCCTACAAGGTGGAATAGTGGTAAGGCGGTCTGAAAGGTAAACACCTTGGGATGACCACGAAATACCGCTTAGGCCGTCTACATCAAAGTCAAAGGCTCGACACTTCCCTCTCGGTTTTCCCATTTTACATTGCGGGTTTTGAATAAATAAGTTAAGCCCCTAAATGTAGTCGTAAATATAATTTTTTTTTAAAAACTTTACACAACAATAAAGGGGGGAAAATCAAAAACATTTTCTCACCAAATCCATTGTTTATATTTCGAGTTATGATACATAGGCCTAAAATCCATACGCCTCAACACATGCCTAATCAACTCAACTCGACTATCGACACATGGATTCCACTATTTCTATTTCCTCGTTTTCACATTCACCTTCGATCTTGACACGTGTCTTTATCTCCTTCTTAGACATGTTTAGGCTATCTACAACCATACCCATATGTATTATTTTTGTTATATTATATATCTATGTGTGTATGCACTTTTTTGAAAACGATATGATTATAAAAAGTGAAAAAGCATAAAAATAAATTGAAAAAAAAAAAAAAAACCTTGAATAATGGGGTGTCCTGTGAAGAAACTAGCAGAGGAAGGCTGATGATATTGATGATGATGATGATGATACTGGTGTGGTGTATCTCTATCCATTATTACGCTTCAACTTCAATCATATATGTTGTATATATATATATTGTGGGGTAAGGTTTGGGTCGGTGCGAGTAGCTACCACGCGCGTGTTTTAAGCGACTGTAAGTGAGACCTTTGGTCAAATTGAATGAGGAAATTTAAGACTAGTTTCGTCCGTTTCAATCTCCCCGTGCGTTACCGCGGGTATTTATTGTTTTATATGTAAAATTAAAAAATCCAAAATAAAACAAAAAAGTTGAGGGTGTAAAAAAGTAATAAAAAAAAGAAAAAATAAAATGAAAACATGAGACGATAATCATAGGGGCCAAAATGAAAGTTTGAGAATCAAAATAACCAAAAAAAAAAAAAAAAAGCAAAGAAAAGAGAATGGGGTCGGCAACACCCCATGTAGTCTATCAACCAACCCTTCCAATCCAATTTTTGTTTGTTTTTTGCTATATCTTTATTTAAACAAAACGCATGTGAAAGACAAAAAAAAAATTTATTTACTCTGATGACAATTAAAATATATATATATAAACTTAATGAACTACCCACCAACAGGGGCGGTACCAGAAAAAAATTTCGAAAAAAATCCAAAAAGGGGTAAAATTTTAAAAACCCATAAGAAAAATTTAAAAATCCATAAAAAAAATTTAAAAATACATAATAAAATTTAAATTTCGAGGGTGGGCATTAGCCCCCCTTGCCCACCCTTTAATAGCGCCACTGCCTACCAACAAGCCGGGTTTTATGAGTTTAGTATGGAAGATAATAATTATCTTAAATTTTGATTTATTTACAAGAGAATGTACAAGTCAATAATATATGTAAAAAATTTGTGATAACTATATCATCTTCTGTTTGACTGTTTAGTAAGGTATGATGTTAGCTTCTTCTCACATCAGGACCACGTCAGCTCAGCGATCATAATGTATTGTGCGCTTGACATTACAAACCCATTGGGTGTCATCTCTTTTTCTTTATTTTTTTATTATTATTTTTGTTTTTCACACACAAACAAATTGAAATAAGTGGGTTCATGAATATTTCAGGTGGAGATGAATAATAATGATAATGAGATAAAAGTGATTTATCCATTCTGAGATGAAAAAGATGATATGACGTTGATATGACATCCCTAATCTTCTTAGGTCACTTCGATGATATTGATATTCTAATACCGGATTTCATAGTATTTGTTTTCACAATGTGATTTGCAAGTTTTTTCTTTTTTTAACTTAATGACAATACTTGATGCACTACCAACAAGCTGGAAGATAATAATTTATCACAATTTTTGATTTACTTATAATAGAATGTACAAGTCTATAGTATTTGTATTTTTGGGTAATAGGATTTGAATACATGACATTTGGTTTAAAGGAAAAGGTGTTTACTAACTCACAAGGTTGAATATGGTTGTATAGATTGATATGAATGTAACGATGATTTGGTTGCTTGTTTGATTATTGAATGGATTACACATGTAGTGCACTAGACTCATGTAGGATTGTCATGCTCACAGTTGCACGATAAGGGCCCTAAAGTTATGAGATTGAAATGGTTGATAAAACATTGGATTTATATGGTTGTTAATACTCGAGTATAAACTTAAGGTTGAAAGTGTTAAGCTTAATCCATGCTAGCTCCCGCGGGGAGTTAGTGTGTTGACAATAGGGCGTATGGGGGGTAGTCATGACACTTCCTTACGTTAAGGTCACGGTTGATTGAGTATGTCGGGTGATTCAGACTGATCACCATGCTTCAGATGTTTTGCTAAATGGTTTACTCCTGGGTTGGTTTTGCCTATCCTTAATGATGCCGATGGACCCCGAAAGGTTAACCCATCATGTCGGGTGCAAAGTTCCCTAAAGGTCGAATGGCCACCAATGCACAACCCACGGTTGATTTGAATGAGTGACTTATGACACAACTATAAATTGAAAATGGAATAACCTATATTGACGATTGAGATGATTTGATGATTATGAGGATTTTGATGCTTGATGAGATGATTGAGGTTGTTAGGCACATGTACGAATGCGATCTTTCCTATTGTGTTATAACTATTAATATGTGATGATGTATGTTATATGCTTGAATTCTATGATTGATTGATTGAGATTGTTGTGGACGCTTGATGAGATGGTTGAGGTTGCCAGACACATGTAGATATGTGATCTTCCTATTGTGTTATTTTGATTGATATGTGATGATGCTTGACTATATGCTTGACATGCATATGATATTTTATAAGATGATTTAATTGGCAACTTTTTTATACAACATGTGGTTATCTTACTAGGCTTTTAAAGATGATACTTATTTTGTTAAAAACGTTGTGTTTTCTCAGGTTGTTCATTGAAGATTGCTTAGAGTGAGACTTGGGTAAATGATGCCTTGATGAAGACCTTTATTGCCTTAGCATTGCCTCATTTAATTAGACGCGTTTTATTATTGTCGTTGGATATTTCTTTATGTTGGTTGGTTGTTTGAATGTGGATTTCTTAGATTGTCGTTGTAATGCAATAAGTAACACCAAAACCTTTGGTTGACATTTTCGTTTAATGGGACGTTTCCGCAATTATTGTTATTTATTTAAAAGTTTTTTAAAATCCATATTTTTAAAAGTCGGGTGTTGCAAATATGACATATTTAATCGTTCTAGGTTACTTCGATGATATTGATACTCTAATATCGGATTTCAAAACATTTGTTTTCACAATGGGATTTGTATTTTAATTTAGTTTATCGTGGTCAGTTCCAACCATTTCTTTGACCATCTACAAGATATTTGCCTAGAACAGGATTCAAAACCGAGACCTCTTATGAGGAAACATGACTCCTAGCCACTAGATCACTTGGTGATGGTCTAAATAAAACGGGTAAATGAGTAAGATTTTCCTTATTCAGGCTACCCGGAAAAGACAAATCTTTTTTACTCAAATGTACGTGGCCAACTGGGGTATCCCGTGAGCATTTCCAAACCTTTCCTTGGCATTCTCCATGATTGTGCCTAGCTTGATTCGAACCTGAAACATCTTGTTAAAAAGTTTAGGATGTTAACCATTAGGTCATCTTGGAGCTGATTACCGTTTAAAGAATTTAATTAACATTAACTAATTCTCCTTAGAAATGGTAAGATCAAGTGTAGTATTTGCTTTTATAAATTAGTTCTCCTTCTTAAAAAATGTTTGGGTAAACTTATCACATATAGAATAAGACATTAAACACTTTTAACCAACTAACCCAAATTCCATCTTAGTATAAGACTTTTAATGTATGCTCCACTTTTAAGTAAAGCATCAAATTAAGAAGTGCATTGTTGCGAAGAATAATAGGTGGATCGCTATGGAAACACACCATTTGAAACAACATGAATAAGAAGGAAACCACTTGGTCATAGATCAAGTGGCCACTATCATGCTCAGGCCCCCATGTGAAAGGGGCTTACCAAATTTTCCCCGAGTTCGATCGTAAGCACGGGGTATTGAGGCTACATGATTCACATGAGCCCATCTGTTGTGGACAGTGACAGATCTAGGATTCTAAGTCATGGGGGTGCATAAGATTTTGACTCAACAAGTTAGTTGAGGAAAAAAGAAAAACTAAAATGGGTCGGGTTAACCAAATAGGTCACAAGTCCAAACATGTAAACATAAATTCGATCATAATTTTTTTATTTTATTTTAAATTCGATCATAATATTAATTATTAAATAGTGAAAGTTGTTATTTTTTCATAAGTTCCCCGATCATATTAATATCATACAACACAACTGCTTTATTATCGACTAAAAATATATGATGAATTATTTTCTATTTTATAATTTAAACATATGAATTTTTTATGTAAAGCATAACCTAACCATCATAAATAAACTACTCTGATATTCTCTATAATAATAATTTAATTGATTTAACTTTTTGATATCATAACTATCATTCCTATCGATGTATGAAGCCTAACGAGTTTTTATGCTTACTATATTTGGGTTTATTTTACTTTTTTGAAGTCCAAGGGTGGGTTCCTCTTAGGGGTTTCTACCAATTTTCATATAAAGTCTATAAATTTTTTATTGTGGATTGGATTGGCGATTATCAATATTGAAGAGAGATGGTCCGAAACAAACAGTCGACCAACTTATTATACGATATGGTAATAAAAACACCAAAAACCAAGTAAATAAAGCCAATTTAAAACGCATTTCATGGCAAAGGAGCGATTTTAAAATGTAAAACACAAAGTGTAATTTTAATCCAGTTCTACCACCAAATAATTCATATAATTTGTTAGTTAGACTTGTCATATGTTTGGTAAAGTTATTAGGGTATTGACATTGCAACCCATACTACATCATTCAATTTTTACTTGCAACAAATCTCCTTATACTATCTCAATTTTACCTTTTTCAATCATCCAACCCCTATTTTGTTGGCATTACCAACCGTCACTACATCTCAACCCTCACTATAGTTTTCATATTTATTTAATTTTTAAACTAAAATTCCATTAAAACTAAATTAAAAACATTACATAATACTTAAAAATATTATAGCTAAATTAAAAACATTAGATAATACTTAAAAATATTAAAACTAAATTTTTGTTTTTGAAAGCGTGAGGTTTTTTATGTTGGTTGGATTTTAATTTGATTTAGTGATTTTTTTTTTTTTATGAAGTTGAAATGTTGTATATATTTAAAAATACAGAAAATAGCCGTTGGAGGGGAGAACCGTTCAGACAGACGGTTTCGCCAACCGTAACTTCCCATGCTGCACCCTCGATGGCGGTGTTGCCGCATGGCATGGGTCGAAGCCCATGATTGATGTAGCGGGTGATGCTTAGACCCAGTATGTATATTACATAATTTTCAATACGTTAACTATGGGGGTGTTTGGCCTAGCTTATATTTTTTGGCTTATGCTTATAAAATATATAAGTGGCTTTTGACTTTTTTGCTTTAAGTTTATAAGCTCTTATGTAGTGTTTGGATTGGCTTTTGGCTTTTGA
>JAOEHQ010033233.1:0-13041 GCA_025447715.1 Asclepias incarnata | reverse complement strand
TAACATCATTAGCAGAACTGAACTTTGTCCAAGACATGTGTAGTAAAGCAACGGGCAGTAAAGAATGCTGGGTTGGAGGCAGAAGCACCAATGCTAGCAATGCAATGGACTGGAAGTGGTCTGATGATACTTATAACTGGAATGGAACTCTGGTGACAGTGTTCACACTAGATCTGAAGTCTAGTTGCACCAATTCTTCGTGCTTCAGTTATTACAAAGATGCCGCTGCATCTCTTTGTACCATGTTAACCAATACAACGACATCTCTTGTGGCTGATAGATGCAGCGTATCTCGTGCTTCTATATGCATGCTCGTTGCAGGTTTGCATCCTTTATGTGACCTACACCTACTGAACTTTAACTAGATCAAAGGTTATGTTTGTTTGGGGTGGGGGGTATTTGTGTTAGCTTTTGAAGGGGCTTAATGCTTTATCTGCATTATCTTAAAGCTATTAAGCTCTTAAGAGTGTTTGGAAGAGCTTTTTAGAAAAGCTTATTAATTCTGAAGGGGTGAATAAGCTAAAAACCTAAAAGTCACATTCTTTTGGCTTTTGGATAACACAAAAGCTTGTTATCATAAGCTTAGCCAAACACCTCCGTATTAGTATTACTACATGGTGTTGAAATGGATGTGCTGGGCGGGTTGAGTCACGAGTTGAGATGAGTTCACGTCAAAACTGCTAATTTTTAATAAAGGGTCAGTTTTATGTTGTCCAAAATATTAGTTTCTTAGTTAATAATTAGTTTGGTATATATGAATACAAAACTATGTTATTACAAAACAATATTAATTTTTGAATAAAGAAATGAAGGAGGTTGTATTCATTAATGAGACACACTTTCAGAGGCTTTCGACCCATGGTTTTCTTTTCTGCCAGATTTTTTTAATTTTACCTGTTTGACCCATTAGAGAAAGAACATACCCATGTAAATGGGCCAATTTGTCTTCTGTGGTCAACTTCAATGATGTTTAGAGTCTATTTGTCTCTTCTTTTCCAGAAAATAGATGTCGTCATATGCACTGCCACAAGGAATATCTCATCATACTTGCTATTGTGAGTGGATTAATTCTCTTCACTACATTTGTGGTGGTGATATGGCTCCTTGTGTACAAACGGAGCAAAAGACGAAAAAAATCCAGAAAATTATCTAATCCTGCAGAATTGGCATTAGTTCCTCCATCATGGAAAATCTTCACCCATGAAGAACTGAGGTCAATTACAAA
This sequence comes from Asclepias incarnata, assembly GCA_025447715.1. Classification (NCBI taxonomy): domain Eukaryota; kingdom Viridiplantae; phylum Streptophyta; class Magnoliopsida; order Gentianales; family Apocynaceae; genus Asclepias; species Asclepias incarnata. The sequence continues at coordinate 11,816 of JAOEHQ010033233.1, read as the reverse complement.
GAACTTCAGCGAAGGTAATCGCCTTCTTGGTGATGCTAAGACAGGTGGCACATATAGTGGGCTTTTGCCAGATGGATCACGGGTGGCAGTGAAAAGGTTGAAACGGTCTACTTTTCAAAGGAAGAAAGAATTCTATTCAGAGATTGGTAGGGTAGCAAGGCTTTGCCATCCAAATTTAGTGCATGTAAAAGGATGCTGCTACGATCACGGTGATCGCTACATTGTGTATGAGTTTGTGGTACACGGGCCTCTTGATAGATGGTTACACCATGTTCCCATGGGTGGCAGGACACTAGATTGGACCATGCGAATGAAAGTTGCCACCACTCTTGCACAGGGAATTGCGTAAGTGCATCTGAATATCCTTTTTTCTTGAATTGAGACATCTGTTATTCCACTTCATTGCATAATATAGGTGTAAAATGGGTGGGCCTGGTGGGTTGAGTAACATATTTAAATTGATTCCGGTCAAAACCGGCCAGGTTTACCCAATAAAACTTTTTGGTCATTTTTAAGAAAAAGGTAATAAGCAACAATGCATGTGATACAATTGTAAGAACAATGTATTAATACATATCTATTCTTTGTAAATGAAAATTCAAGAGGTTGTAAGCATTTTGATGAAGGTGACTTTTGACCCATCCAACCAATTTGATATGTTTCCTGTATATCTAGTTCGTAGTTTTTTTTACCTGTTACGAATAAATGTTTACCCAAATTTACGAGTTTTCACGATTTCACAAGAATGGATTGGAATTACCATATCTATTACAATATGATATACCTAATGATTTGATTAAAACAATGTAAACAGGTTCCTGCATGACAAAGTAAAGCCACAAGTTGTGCACCGTGACATTCGCGCAAGCAATGTACTTCTTGATGAAAATTTTGGTGCTCATCTAATGGGTGTCGGGTTATCAAAGTTTGTACCATGGGAAGTGATGCAGGGCAGGACTGTAATGGCCGGTGGGACCCACGGTTACCTAGCCCCAGAGTTCGTTTACAAAAATGAGTTAACCACAAAGAGTGATGTTTACAGCTTTGGGGTTCTACTACTTGAAATAATAAGTGGTCGTAGGCCAGCTTCTCAAGGTGCTGATGCTGTGGGGTGGCAAAGTATTTTTGAATGGGCCACCCCCCTTGTACAATCTCATCGTTATTTAGAGCTTCTTGATCCTGTGATCTCTGCATCTTCTTCCACGTCACCTTCTAGAATACCCGAAGCTGGAGTTGTCCAAAAGGTAGTTGACCTTGTGTATTCATGTACTCAAAATGTACCATCGATGCGTCCTAGAATGTCCCATGTCGTTCATCAGCTACAGCAGCTGTCAGCTTAGTGTAGTTCTCTTCACGATATATTGTCAAATCAGGTATTTTAATTTCCACATATTATTAAGAAATCCGAATGCAAAAGTATGTATGACAGCGTTACGCTTGTTGTACCATTAGTGTCTAGAATGCGGTTATTATTACCATATATGTGAAGAATTATTCATTCATATAACCGAATATGACAGGAGAAAATTTGGTGAAAACCAATTTTTTGTTTGTCTTATTTTGCATGTCGAAAATCCTGAAACTGTTTTTGACTTTTTGACCTGAACATGTACCCGTGTTTTTATCTTGTCAAGATTTCTGTGGATCGTTTAAATCAGATGTGTCATTAGCGCAGTTATGGTTACCGTTGTTTTGATGGATTTGACAAGACCTATGACTATGATGATAGTATTGTAAATGGGCAAATCTATGGCTAATACAAAGCTTGGTGATACACTTTCTTAGCTGAATCATTTTACAAGGTCTACAATTCAGGAAAACTAACCAATTGTGAAGGCATAGTATAGCTCATAATAAATGGTGATAATAAGAAAATGTATGACCTTCATATATTTTGACCAGAGATATTTTCTACATATGTAAATGGCTTTTTTATGTTACACTCAAGTTTCAAATATTTTAAAGAAAGATAATTGATTTGTAATCATTTTGTTTGTAAATGTAACATTTTTCTGAAAAATGCTACATTTACCAACACTTTACAAACATATGTGACATATCTTATCAGATGATTTACTAAGGGCAAATTTAACTACCTAAGAATCTAAGATAGTGATTAATGACTAAGCTGACGGGAAACATTAAGTTAAATGATCATAGAACCAACCAAGAGAAACCCTAGACATATGAAAGTGTCGAAAAAACCCAATCGAACTTGCATAATTTGACTATGCTTGCATCTCCTGTTATGGTACTCCTCCAGCCCGAACATCCATCTTCGACCATCACATGTAGCAGAGTTACATGAACAACATTGACCTGAAAATTGGTTCAGAACTTTTACAATCTCGAACAATAAAATATGAAGACGATAAGTTCATCTTTCGGACCAAACCAAAATAATGCCGGGATTTCTTTCCATCTCCTAATCCTTTTGAAACAATCACTTTAACATGGCATCAGACGGGCGGCTGAAGAATTTTTGTTGCTTGTATGGCGCTTTCTTGTGCTCGCTTGTTTGCTGTAGTGTTTCACCCAAATTATTTTTCAACACATCAAGAACAATCATTTTATTGATGAAAATATTGTAAATTTATTTAAAATCATTATAAAAAGAATAAAAGTTAGAACCGATAACTAAAAAGATAAGAAAAAAGAAGAAGCATGCAGCTAAACAGCCAGCAGCCTGCTAGTCTGCGCAGTTGACTGTTCACCGGATAGGAATCGCACTCATGGAATGTCGGCAGCCAGCCCACTTTCGCAAATGTATGTGTGGCCCGCTTACCTTCGTAAATGTGGGACCCTCACAAACGAATGTGCCGCCAGCTGACTTTCGCAAATGTATGTGCGGCCAACCGACCTTCGCAAATACATGTATACTAATAATTAGAGGAGTACCCGCGCAATGCAGCGGCGGTGACGACGACTGCTGTTGGTGGCGGCGCCGAGTAGTGTAGGTAATTGATGTAAAAGGGGTTGTGTAGATATTTTAGGAGATAAGGAATATATGATGTAAATATGTAAGATAAGCAATATGGACCTTTCAAAATCTTAATTTTAATTTTAAGACATTTCAAAAATAAAAACCTATCAAAATGCTTTATAAGTATTTATAGATATAAATATAGATAATGTTAATATTAATTGTATTGGTCCAGGCCTTACCAATACTAGTTCTATAATTTTATTTTTATGAAATATATTTTATAAGTAAACAAATACGAGTAATTTTTATGAAGAACATACTAGGAGACCGGGTATGTCTTGTGAAATAATTAATGCACATGACATGACAAAGGGTAATGGTGGTATTACAGGCAAACTCAATCATATCACATTCATAAATCATAAATGAAGTAGAATTAGATTAGAATAACATACAAAATATCCATTTATTATTTTGTTAGCTATAATAATCTTTAACTTTGCCCGTCACATGTTACATCTTATTTTATGTTGCTATTATGTTACATTTTTCCTCACAAAGTTTCTTTCTTCACCTTTTAACCCATTACTTTTTTAAGCAACAAAAACTTTTCTAGTTTTCAACACTTATTATTTTATAAACAAATTATAGCCATTGTAATGTAACTAGATAGGAATATTGAAAAATATCTATATTTTTCTTGAATTATAGTCTCAATTTCATTATAAATCTCCCGATATTACACAACTATTATTTGTTAGAATCATTGATTATTGAATGGGTCGTGATATTCATACCATTCATATTGATATATCTATCACACTGTTGCATTAATAACATGTACAGTATGTTGTATAAGTTGTACGTTATGGTAGATGTGTCAAAAATGGTGGTACGAATATCACCTCTCTTATTGAATAGAGATTTTTGTAGGTAGCATGCAAGCTAAGCAGCTTGTCAAATTGTATAAATCTGTTTAAACAAGTAGTTTTAATTGAAGCTTATAAATTATAAGTGACAAAAATTACAAATAAATAAACTCAAAATGTTAAATATGATAGATTAAGGTGTATTTAGGTTGGGGAAACTTATGTACTTTAAGACGTTCCTACATCTTTGATGAGTGACTTAATATGTATGCTCAAAAGAGCTTAAAGTGGCTAGCAAATTTTTTTTTAAAAAATAAAAAACGTTTGCAGTATCTAACTAGGTACTGCTAAGAGAAAAGTTTAGAAAATGGTTATGGAAATAACCCGATAAGGTCGCATACCTTTAAGTTTAAAATTTTTGTGTTCATGAAAGGAGAAAACCTGCTTTTTTTATATTTGTAAGGGATAAAAAAAAGATTAAAAAAAATAAAAAAGAAACCTACAAGGACTGGAATTGTAAGTTGACAAAAGAGGTATTGTATGGAATAAAATAAATAAATGAGCTGGATTCGATTGTTTGGGGTTCAAAAATTCTGAAATCACACTGCTTTCCTTTCATTCATTCAAAAGCGGTTCCCACAATAACAATTTAATTAATTAAAAATCGAAGTAGTGTGTGAGGGAGAGTGAAAATCGGATACACAGATCTGAGGGATGGCAAGAAGAGCGGACGAAGAGTACGATTACTTGTTCAAAGTAGTATTGATTGGGGATTCAGGTGTTGGTAAATCAAACCTTCTTTCTCGTTTCACCAGAAATGAATTCTGCTTGGAATCTAAATCCACCATCGGCGTTGAATTCGCTACTCGTACTCTCCAAGTATCTCTCTCTCTCTCTTTCTAACACACACTCTCTCTATATCTACAAAATCTATATCTATATTTAGCTGTTATTTGTTTTTAATTTTTATTTAATTCAATCTATGTATCTTAAATCCTTTGATTGATTCATTCTATTGATACAAAATTGTGTTAGTAGATCCTGAATTCATATGAAATTGATTATGCGAAATTGTTTATAATCGATTCATCACTCATTTGGCTTATATTCTAAATCCTAATTCTACTCTCTCCCACACACTCACTCTATATCTATTACCTCTGTATCTATATCTATTTATATCTATATCTATATTTATTTTATTCGTGTTTTTTGTTTTAGTTTTATTTAACTGAATCTATGTATATTAAACCATTTAATTGATGCATTAGAAACTTGTATTGATACAGAATTTTGTTGTTAGATCCAGAAATTCTTTTTTGTTTTTTTTCGATATCTGGTTTGGTTTTAATTCTTAGCCTTAATTCTAATGAGTTTTGTGATCTGATGTTTGTATATTTTAAATTTTTGTATATGTTTTTCTTTTGGTTTAATTGTTTTATGTAGTCATAAAAACTTTTGCTGAAAAGTAGTAATTAATTACTCTATTTGAATTTTTTGTTATTGATTGCTATAGATCAATGGTGTAATTAGATTAACACCAGCCACCGTCCTCTCTCTCTCTCTCTGTTGCCAAAACCTGATCGTTAACAAGTGTTCCGTCTCAAAAGATGCATCTGTTCTTTTACTTGTAAGATTGTTTCACATGCTGTAAGTGATCTATTCAAGTGTAGTTTAAGTCTCGGTCTTAGTCTCTTGCAATGAGTGGAACTGTATGGACCGCTGAAATCAGTGAGGGAGCTTGTTTTGGTTTCTAAGCCATGTGAGTTCTTGTAAACACATTCAGTTAATGTAAAAATTCATGAGGTTATTAAAAGTTATGCACATGCATAGTACGCTCTCTTTTATGTAACTACCAGGAACTAGTTCTAAATGTTTGCATTATTCCATCTTTATGTACTAGCTATTTACTATTGAATTTGAATATGTACTACCTAAAATCATATTTGACAAAGTATGTCGCTTGTTATCCAATCGTAACTGGCTCTTCTGCATATTTGTGGTTGCGAAGACCTAGACACTTAGTGTAGCTTTTAACAGTATGGTAATGACCAGCTGACAACATTAGTTTAGGTTTCTTTTGAATTAGTAAAATCCACCTCAATTGTGGACTCTTTTACTTATGTGATTTCTTACCTGATTCCTGCTCAGTCTAAATTTGGAGGATGGGAATATGGGCAGGTAGGTTAATAAGTCATAAATTGGTTCAGGTCGAAGCAGGTAGTCTTTCCGTGCTGGTCAGACTGGGTTCAGTTGACCCAAAACAATATTTTGTTTATTTTTAGACTTTAATAAGTTAAGTATGAATTATATCCATTCAACCCATTTTCTTTTTAGCTAAGTTTGTTTTATTGGACCCGTTGGAAATAAATCATAACCCAAACAGACCCATTTACAAACAAATTTGTTGAAATTGCCAACTCTAGGTAAGTTTACAGTTTAGTGTATCCATCTCTTGGCGACTCGTCCATGTGAATGACAAGCACATAATGGACCTAGTTCTTTTCTTCTTCTCTCATTGAAAAATTGTTCTACGTGATCTTTTTTCTATATATTTTCTCTTTAACCAAAGGCCGTTTTATATTAGAGCAAAGATTTTGGTGTGTGGAGAAAGTAGCATCTGCACGTCATATCCAACTGTGGTTGAATTTTTATTTTTTTTTATTTAATTTTTCCTTTTGAAATGGTTTACAAGCTCACATATCAATGACTCAAAAGGACTTGATTTCACAACCTATGGGTGGTGCGATCCACTTATATCATCAAACCAAACCAAAGACTGCCTACTATTTTTATGGCTTCCTGCTTAACACTATAGGCCATACCCCAAGCTAGACAGGCAATTTTGACTCCTTTGCTTATGTATAGGTTGGTTTGGGTCGTGTTTTATTTCAAATGGGCCAGATGCTCAGATCAAATAATTAGGTAAAAAGGGAACCTGTTTAATGGGTCAAAATGTTAAAAAGTCATGTTAGCACACGTCTATTCTTACTGCATACAACTTACTGACTTTATTTATTCAAAATTTTAGATTATTGTTTTAAAATATCTGAGTATTGTTTATTAAAATACACATAAGAGCGTTTGCAGGCTCAGTCTATTTTTATCCAATAGTATCCGTACTATGACCTGTTTCGTCGTAAAATTGTTTGGACTCATTATCCAACCCACCTGTTCTCCCATTATGCCACCTCTATCTACCGCAAGTTTTTGAGGGGGTCGACATGTACTTGGAAATATTTATGTGACGCCTATCTTGCCCTTATCTTATGTGTTTTTGTCCATTTTTTCTGGGTGCTGTTGTGGCTGTTGGTGATATCTTAGCCAACTCAGTATTCTATCAACTCTTATTCATTATAGTGAATTTTTAAATGTAATCTTAGGTTGAAGGAAGGACAATAAAGGCTCAGATATGGGACACAGCAGGCCAAGAGCGATACAGAGCTATAACCAGTGCATATTACAGGGGTGCCCTAGGAGCACTTCTGGTTTATGATGTTACAAAACCGACAACCTTTGAAAACGTGAGCAGGTGGTTGAAGGAATTAAGGGACCATGCAGATGCCAATATTGTGATCATGCTTATAGGTAACAAAACGGATCTGAAACATCTTAGGGCTGTTGCTGTAGAAGATGCACAAAGTTTCGCAGAGAGAGAAGGCCTTTCATTCATTGAAACATCTGCCTTAGAAGCTATAAATGTTGAGAAGTCCTTCCAAACGATTCTTGGTGAGATATACCGAATTATTAGCAAGAAGTCTATATCTGCCGGTGAGCCAGGACCTGCTAGCATCAAACAGGGTGAGACCCTTGTTGTAGGAGCACAAGATGCAAATACGAAGAAGGCTTGCTGTTCTTCCTCTTAACCATTTTGGTCAGAAACTTGTTTGATTTGTCTTGTTAAATTGTAACTTTTTTGGTACTTGTTTGGTTTAGTCCGGTATATGATGGATTCTAGTTGGATTTATTTTGATGTCCCATTGTCATTTCATTAATGTTTACACTTTTTGGCGTGGTTTCCACTTTGAGGGTTGCAATTTGCCCAAAGGAATATCATGTACTATACTATCTTTGCATCATTTGTTTCCAGTAGAGCTGGCAAAATTAACCCAAACATATAAAATTGGATCCACCTGGGCTGTTTCTAAAAACAATTGGTTTTTATTGGGCTTTAAATATTATTCATGCGGGTCGTAATGGATCAAAGAAAAAATTTACATTTTTATGCCCGGGTCAAACTGGGCAATGGAAGAATAGCTAATGGATCAAAATGTACCTCTTTAAAATATGTGGTCCCTACTCCAGTACTCCCTATCTTTTGTTCGCTAGCTTACATTGTCACCCACTCACCCATCAATCCATCAAGGCATTACATATTTTTTTTCTTTTTTACTTTTGATTAGTCATCATTGAATTTAATTTTTGATTGAATTTCTTAAACTCTCTGTGTGACGTATACATACAATCTTTAATTATTTATATATTCTTATTATTATAATATTAATTAATTATACAGACATATAGAGCCTATACGACGCAACTCTTGTATCTATCTGTGTCTATACTCTATACCTCCTATATAATTATTTTCAACCTGACTTTTTCTTGTGTCTTTCTATTTCCACCTTCTTTTTGTCTATTTCCACCTCTTTTAAACATTAAATACTTGTACGGTATGCATTGTTTATTGTACGGTCGGTTGTCTTATTAGGTGGAAATAGCACCACCCCTTTTTCTTTGTTTTAGTGAACATGCAAGGAAAGATACAAAATATCTTTTATACACCTCTCACATAACCTTCCACTATAATTATATATAATAAATTATTATATATAAAAAAAAAAATGACACATGCACAACACCAAGTAAGTACACTGTAACTACACATACATACATATTAATTAATTAATAATTTAAATGTAAATATAATTAACAAATAAACAATTTAAAAGATTAATTTCACAGGCTATAATTTAAGAATATGTTGTCATTTCATGAAAAATAAGCAATGCTTTTAATAAACAATAAATATTATTTTAAAAAATGTATAATTAAACCCATTTTTAAAATGACCCGTTTTGACCCGAGTCCGTTTTGACCCGGATCCGTTTTGACCCGAACCCAATTGATACTGTTTTCAAAATGGCCCGTATTGACCCGAACCCATTTTGACCCGGACCCGTTTTGACCCATCATCCAGCCCGACCCGACCCGTACATTTTGCCACTTATAGTTTCCAGCACCAAGTACTTTAAATCTATGTGGAATCATGGAAATCATGGGCAACAACCACAATAATGTGACAACTCACAGAGAATCAAAGATTGTACTTGTACCAGGAGTTAGATCTAGATGATTACAAGAAAGTTCACAACGTTTGTTAAACATTTGCAACATTTTACAAGGCGAAACACATTTTGCTTTAAGTTTGGACCTTAATCAGAAATACAATACAGTATTAACCACAACAATTGCTCTTCTGCTCAATTGGCTGCCCTTTGATTTGAACTGTCCCTGACTTGCTTCCACTTGGCTGGTTGCCCATTCTGTAATTTCAAACAAACATAAAGATTAGGAACCTGACCTTCGACTATGATGTAAAGAGATAAATTGAATCCACCAATAAAACTTTGTTTATCTTACTTTTTCTTAATCTCAGCAGCCATTGTCAAGAAAGCTTGTTCCACATTGACCGAGTCTTTTGCACTTGTCTCAAGGAAAGGGATCCCAAGCTCATCTGCAAATGCCTGCAGGTAATATTTCAAATATGTCATCCATTTCCCAAACTTCTTTCATGGGCAAAGGAAGGTTAAATCGTAATTTATAACATCTTAACTTCATTGTTTATGTGTGCCAGGAAGGCGTGACCAAAAACTTAAAACATCTTAGTATACCTTAGCTGTTTGTGTGTCGACGACCTTGTTCTCAACTAGATCACATTTGTTTCCAACAAGAAGTTTGCAGACTGATTCATTTGCATATCTATCAATTTCGCTCAGCCATTGCTTCACATTGTTGAAGCTCTCCATCTCAGTGACATCGTACACTATCTGTTACAGTTTCAATACAATGTCTTTATAGTTCAACTACAATACTGATTCGACAAAATAATTAATAAGCACACATAAGTTCTTCATATTTAGCATAGAGAACATACCAATGCCATGGAAAAATTGAGATTACACATATGAGATTATATTGCATAGTCATAAGCTTAACGGAAAGGAAGACAGATCAGTCAAAATATCTAAACAATGCGGACAGTTGACCTCGGTGGCATTCTCTAGATATATGGAAAAAATATACAAAATGTCAAAATTGTCCATTTATGTACGGATCTGGTCAAGATGAGTAGGGTTGATCCACAAAACCTTTTGTCTCCATAGTCCATACTCATAATCACAATAATTTTATTAGTATAAATCTCCAAATATAAATAAAGCAAAAAGTGATATCCATTAAAATGAATGTTTGATACAACTGTGATTTTGAAAGTCACAAGGCCCTACGAGGCACCAAAGGTCCCTTAGCCTACGAGTGAGGCCTTAGGTATAGGTGCTCCAAAATAAACAAACATAGATGAACCGATTCAACCGTTTTTGGCAACCAAACCAGTTCAACTAAAAAAACCTGTTTTTATAACATTGCTAGCTAGCAAGCCTATATAATATTTAGTTCAAAGGGACCAAAAATGAAGGGAAAAAAAAAAATCATAAATCTACATGGGTCCCATGATCTCAGTGTTGTAATTCTTGCCTACTATTCTTAAAAACATTAAGTGAAGCTGGGTAGGACCTTGCCATTTATCTCCTAAGTCAAGATCAGGTATAGAAGATAATTGCTTCTGGTGATGCGACAATATAAGATATAAGGTTATGATAGCATATGTTATTATGATTTTATAAATGACTAGATTCAATCTCATTGATACAATTACAAAAATATGTCTCGAAAGAGTACCTGCAAGTTGGAATAGTCGAATGAACACAAGTTAAGACTGACTAATCCAGGCTTAAGTTAATGAAATTTAGTGCTAAGTTGCTTTTGAATTTTGGGACATAAAATTCCAATGGTTTATCACATGGGTTCAGCTCACAGCTTTCAATACAAATGCATTGAACATTAAATGCAGAGCCTACTTAATAACTCCTCAAGCCCCTACCTGACAGTGACATGGATGAATATATTCTCTCTATCCCACAAGAAAACCAGCATTTTCCTTTGTTAGAAAACTTTTCCAAGTCAGAATACGTATACTGCACTGCCTAAGTATTATTACATAAACAGGCAATTGTTTGTAGCCACGCCAGTTTGAGCAAGTGTGTCGGTGGGCTCAGAACTTGTGGTTAGTTGGCCAAAGGCCAGACATCACAACTGTCCCAAAATATTTACTTTTATTTGAACTTAGAGGTAGGTTACAAGGGGATCTTAATCACTTAATTAACTATCTACTACATCCATTAAAATTTACAAGAACGGGACAAATATTCCTGTCTTGTTGGATGAAGGATGTAATATGTTAAGTCTGGCTATTGCAACAAAGACCAGAAAAATGAGAACTTTATATGACAATGGAGTTATGTAACCAACACAAATTATAATGCGGAAAAAATAGAGATCTTTTCATTTATCAGTGCATTCTACATAACTATCAAATGGTAAATACAGATGAGCAACATAATAAAACAGGCAGAGTAATTCTTACAATTATTCCATGTGCTCCTCGGTAGTAACTGCTTGTTATAGTACGAAACCGCTCCTGACCAGCCGTATCCCACTATAGGAAGAAAAAGTTAACACAACTACACGCAGTAATAAAAGAAACAGTAACACTTCTAATTTCCATCCATTTGTCCATCTATAGCAAATAACAGTAATCCCCATAAGTGTTTTTACACAAAGAAGCATTTTTTTTAATGGAAGAATATGTGCAATAAAAAAACGATCTTGTTGTATGTAACATACAATCTGCAGCTTGATCGTTTTCCCATCCTGCTCTACCGTTCGAATTTTCTGAAACA
>JAOEHQ010033222.1:0-13041 GCA_025447715.1 Asclepias incarnata | reverse complement strand
GCTATTGGGATGCTCATATTATCAGAACTCAGTTGCAGTTTGGGTGGCGGATACTACGGTAGCTATTCCATGAACTACATTTCATATTGCTTCTACTTCTTTATAATCAACTATAGAGGTGGAAAAATGGGTGAGTCGGGTAGGTTGGGTAATGGGTCAAAACGGGCTTGGTCAGAATCCATATTTTTGTTGTGAGTTAAAACATGTTAGGTTGGGTAGAGCTGGTAGGAGCGATCCTTGTGGGTTCAAGTCTCACTTGAGACAGACGGTGTAAATAATTAAATATTAGGTGGTTGTAGGTGTGTAATTCTTTGCTTTTTGAAAAAAAATAATTAATACTAATAATAAATAATTTTGGGTTTCTTAATAAGTAATTTAGGTGGTTATATGCATTTGACCCTTTTAGTTATATTGCTCAGCCTGTTTTGACCCATTTATAAATTTATAAATTAAAGTATAAAAGACATCCCAAATCGTAACCAGATCAAAATTGACACCTCTATCATTCTGTCAAGTATATTCCTTTATTTTTTCTTTTCGAAATGCAATCAAGTTTATTACTGGTTACAAGTTTAGTGTTAACCTTGAAGTGCTAATTTTCTTTAGAGGGCAACATGAAAAGTTGATGATTTTTTGTTTGTTTTGGTTTGTGAAGCTTATTGAACCACATGGGCGTAGCATATTAGCCGAGGGAAAAACCTCTGTACAGACAAAATTAAACCCGCAGCAAGATCCAACAGAGAGAGCTAGCGGACATAGAAGGTCAACCATGTCTTCAGATGATGACACTAAGGACATAAAGAATATATATGTCGACTGTAAGCTGTTTATCTGTAGTTGCGAAGCTTTTACTCACTAATTTATGTTGAATGCATGATTTTTAGGTGTTTATTTACATTTAGTATGAATAGAAATGGATCTTATCATTCTTACTTCAAAAAATTGCTGTCTTCCCCTCATTAACAATACTGGACATACAGCAAATACTTGAAATTCTATTTAGTAACGTAATATATCTTTCAGTTTTTGGCTTCGTTCTTTGTGATTAACTTTCTGTTACCATAATTTATGGTTTCCTGTGATTCTGTAGGTGTGACTCCTGTTTCTTCAAAAAAGTTACCAATGCTTATGAACTTACAAAACCCAGAAGAGATTGATAACATGGCTACTCATAAACCAGTTCCTGTACCCAAAGTTATTGGGCAGAACATTGATAATTCTGCAAAAGACTTGGCCAAGAAAGAATTTATTATTAATGAACATGATACCACTGCTGTATCACTTAAGCCATCTCATAGGCGAAGACCATCGATTACCAAATTAGATATGGAGGGGATGTCGATAACTCCTGAATCTGGATTACATAGTGGTGCAAACTTTCAGAGAAGGCTTTTTACAGATGCTGCTGCTAAAGATTCTCCCAAGGAGGAAGCTCCAATCTCTACATGTGGTACAAAAGAGATTCAAAAGGCTTCTTCTCCAGGTACACTATTACAGGAAAACCATTAAGTTTCGATCTGTCACTGCGGCTACTACATTGCTTTATATGTGAAAAATTGATGCTAACTTGCAATAGTTTCATCATTGCAGGTGATAGGTCTGTCGATTCAAACAAAGAGTTAAAATCTATTAAATATGTTAATGGAGGTAGCTATTTAAATATGATTATGTGTTTCTCAAGTAAACGTTTAAATTTTGATTACTCACCATTTCTTCTCCTCATGTAGTGGCAGTTGTGAATGGAAGGACTCGTAGTCTGGTTGAGAGATTTGAAAAGAAAGAAAAGTTGAACACTGATGAAAGTCAAACACCTGATCTACCAACCCAGATAGCGACCAAAATCCAGACACCTGGTACAATAGTAAAACAATCATTTGATACAGTCCCTTGTGAAATACCCGAGACCAGAACAACCCCGTTGGTGCCTTTTGAAGAACCCGAAGCCAAATCATCACACATACCAGTAAAGACACCTCCTGTGGGGGCTACTAAAGAAACTGAAGCCATCGCACTCACCATTCCCCAAAAAGGAGCTGATACAGTCACCAGTGCAGCAAGTAAAACATCACAGATGCCAGTAAAGGAACCTGATGTGGTGGCTTCTAAAGAAACTGACACTATAACACTTGCCATTCCGGAAAAAGGAGCTGATATAGTCTCCAGCGCAGCAACTGAGGCTAGATCATCTCCGATGGTACAAAAACTTGATGTTGCCCCTCCATTGGTTGTGCAAAGACCGAGGACTGCGCCTAGTGTGTTACCTGAGAAAGGTAAGGCATCACCCATGCAAAGATCTGTGAGTTCACGTCGTGTAATACCTGAGAGAGTTAGATCATCTCCAATGTTGGTTTCACGGAAATCTAATGCTTCCCCTCGCATGACACCTGAAAGAACTAAAATCTCACCAGTGGTCGTAGTCCCGAGGCATGATACTCCCAATCGAATGATACCTGAAAGAACTAAAGCCTCAACAGTGGTGGTAGTTCCGAGGCATGGTACTCCCAATAGCATGATACTTGAAAGAACCAAAACCTCACCAATGGTCGTAGTCCCGAGGCATGATGCTTCTAATCGCATGACACCTGAGAAAGCTAAATCGTCCCCATTGCTGGTAAGATTCTTATTCTGTTTTGGCAATCTCTCTGCTAGAGCCAAGAGGTGGCAAATATGGTCTGTCCAGCCAGGTTTGGCAACAGGTCAAAACTTCGGGTTGACCCGCAAACAACTTGTTATCTGTTCAAAGAAACATTATAAAATATTAGTACACTGTTAACAATTATAATCTAATCTTTGAATGAAGCAATTATGGAGTTTGTGTGCATTAGAAAAGGAGTTTATGTGATTACGACCAGTTCGCCCTATTTGACCTGCTCTCTTTTTAGCTGATTTTTTATTTAACCCATTTAACAAGATAAAGATAAGACACAAAGTGACCCATTTATAGTCCATCTGAATGTTTGAAAGTATTAAGTCTAAATAGGATGTAAGAAAATTAGTCTTTAATTTTGGCTACTTGCAGGATGATAGCCTACAGACTAGTGACAGAGATTTGACGAGTAAGCAAGACGATGATGTTGCTGAAGTATTGATGCTAAACCATGATGTGTTTGTTAGTAGTCTACGGTCTCGCCTGACAAAACTCCAGGTAGCTTATACTGGCTAATGAAGTCTACTCTTATCTATAACTTGCATGCTAGTGCCTAGTAGTGATTCATGTTTTGCCAGTTTCTTGTTAATTTATCATAATAATATATAACATTTCAGTGAAATGATAAATTGTGTTAAACTTGGATAGTTATGTTGCACTTTCAGGTGGTACGGCATTTTTTTGGGCAAAATGACATGAGGGGTGCTATCAATGCCTTGCGAAAGTTGCCAGATCATGCTGTGGGTATTCATTGCATAAACTATCTGTGTTACGAATCCACCCTTCATATTATGTCATCTGAAAAGTGAGTTTCTTTTCAGGTCCAGGCAGACGTGGTCAGTACTCTGATGGAAAGAATGGATTCTCTAACGTTAGATGTCTTCTCTGACTTGCTGCCTATGCTTTTGAATTTACTTGATAGCAAGACCGAGCGGTAATTGTTTATTAATATTAGGATTACAAAGTTTTTTTAAAGATAAGAAGTCGTGGGTAGATAGCAAGAATTTGTTGCTAATGTTTTGTTGGAATTACAAATCATGCAGGCATATAAGTGTATCACTTGAACTATTGTTGAAGCTTGTGGCCGTCTTTGGGCCTGTAGTCAGCTCAACGGTTTCAGCACCTCCAACTGTGGGAGTTGATCTTCATGCAGAGAAAAGGTCTGTTTAGTCAGTTTCCCATTGGTGTATTTTTATTTTTTCTTGTTTTTCATTTATAAATGTTAGTTCTTACAAGTTACATCTAGTTTCCCCGCTACAATAAGTTGTAGATCCACAACGCACGAACTTATGATTTTCTAAAACTCAATTACAGACTTGAACGCTGCAATGAATGCCACACACAGCTCCAAAAGATCCACAAATGCCTCCCGGCTATTATAAGGTAAGAATGTTTTTGACGTCGGTAGGTACAGTAAAAACTCACCTAACAACTTGTTCTTGAAAACAGAAAAAAGAGTAAATACGAACGCAAAGCAATTCCTATATAAGCGAACCCCAAATTAACTACATTTAGGTTCGACTTGTAATTTAGTGTTAACTTGTCATTTTAGATGTGGTTCAACACCCCCTCCCGGGGTTGTGGCTCTGCTTCTTCTGATTGTTTAAGGGTAATGTAAAGGTCCTGTTTGCCTATTCTTTAAATAGATTTTTATAAGGAAAATGATTAGTATGGCAAAATGAAGTAAAAAGATGAGAGAGAAAATGCTTTTGACATGTGTTATTTAATGGATGGATTAAGTTGATTTTTTAGACCCACTAATTAGTCATCTCCCCTTTTTTCACCAGATCTTACTCAAATGTCATTTATGGCCATTTTTCTATTAATTTCATGAATAATCATTCTCTTTGATTGCAAACCTTGGTTAGTACGGCACCTTAGATATACTGTGGATACTGCTAGGCCAATGTTGTATAAATTGAAACTCACACACCCTTGGTTGGTGGAGCACCACCTTAGATATACCTTCGATGTTTGCTCGGCCAATGGTAGAGAAATTTTTTCACACTGTTCTTGTTTTGCAGGCGAGGTGGTTTGCCAGCAAGATGTGCTCAAGAACTAAATGTTATCCTTCAAAAATGATTCCCTTTGAACACTCCACAAGAGCTAAACAGTAGTCCAAAAATCATGATTCGCTCTGAACACCCCACAAGAACTAAACGCTATTCTCCAAAAGTCATGATCCCCTTTGAACACCCCACAATTTTGTCTCTGTGATTTCTTTCGTTTGCAATATCGCAGTGCCTTGGCTGCAAACGAAAACGACAACCTGTAGATAGTCGGAGTAAGCCAGTTCATGATTGCTAATTGCAGTAAGAACTTGAGCTCTTACCAAAAGTAACATAGCGGAATCTTTTTTGTGCAAATGTCAATGTGTAAATTATTGATGAATGATGATTATGATATGTAATTTGCATTAGTGAATAAAGATGTGTAGATGGTTCTTCCGGCAAATGAATGGAGGATGTTTCGATTATGCCATTGGGTCATTTTTGTTGCTAATTATTCAAAGGTTTGTGAACTAATGTTACACTTCAATTGTAACGTGTTTATAGCCTTTTTTTTTTTTTGCTTGTTACCATTGCTACAAGTATGGGTCAAAATAATCGTTGAATTTGAAATACAGTGTTAGAAGTAAATCTATATTAGTCCAAGGACCTAGTTGTAATTATAGAGGTCCTTAGTTGTAATTGTTTATTTTGTTTATTTCCTTTTAGTCCCTCGTTCTTCCTATATAAGGAAGGCTTCTCATTTGTACTAGAAACACTTTCAGACACTTTAATTCAATATAATTCAGTTTACAGCTGGACAAAAAAAAACAAAAAACTAAAGTATTATGTTGTGAATGTTGTTTTCAGCTGGACATTTTCACAGGCAGCTATTGTGGCATTTTTCAGCAGTCTGGGTGAACTAGGCCTTTACTCTGCACTATTGGTACATTATATACCATAATAATAGTTAACACTGATACTAATTTCAGCCTTTTATTTCAAGACTTACTGGTTAGCTAAGCATCTTATTTTTATATCATGCAGTACTATTTGAAGGCCGAGTTTCATTTTGATAAAGACCAGTTTGCCAATTTGATGATCATCAACGGTATCGCAGGGATCATATCTCAAGTATGTGTTATATATATATATAGTATTTTCGGTAACATTTTTAAACTTAAATATTAAAAGACTAAAAGTTATTTTGTATCCGACTCTTGCAGATGGTTCTTATGCCACTGTTGGCTAGAGTAATCAATGAAGAAAAAATTCTTGCAATTGGGCTTATCTTTAACTGTGTACATGTAAGCCGATTTCTGGTTATATATTTAACTTTAAAGTTTACAGAATGTCTTCAAGAACTTTAATGATGAAAATATCTTATTTACATGTGGTTACCAAATTATACAACATTTTCTAATTTTACATTTGAGTATTCTCTTATATACCTTTCGGTTTTGTATTCAGATTTTCCTTTACAGCATAGCTTGGTCTTCTTGGGTATGTATTTGTGCTTAACTATTAAGTACATGTTCTATTTCTTAATAGACTTTTCTATATACGTCACGGTTTTGCTGATGCATTTTGTATAAAACAGGTGGTTTATTTTGCGGCCATGTTTCAGATTCTGGCTGTTTTTGCTGGACCAAGCGTGAGTTCTATCGTCTCTGTGTCTGCTGTATGTTCGTTATAAATTTTAGTTTATCATTACCTAATAAAAAAGTTGATACTTTTCAGTTACGCAGCATTGTATCCAAACAAGTTGGTCCCACCGAGCAGGTACTACTAAGGATATTTGGTTTATGGTTGCATAATAATGAAGTTAAACAATAAATGGATTCTTAGTATCATTTTTTTCATGTTATGCAGGGAAAGGCTCAAGGGTGCATTACAGGCCTATGTTCATTTGCTAGTATTATTTCTCCACTAATTTTTAGTCCTCTAACAGGTGACTACACTTTCATAGTATGTTGACCTTTCAGTTTCTTTAACTGAAGCTAATGAAATTTTGCTTCTCACAGCTTTATTCTTATCCGACAATGCTCCATTCGTGTTTCCTGGTTTTAGTCTTGTGTGTGCTGCATTTGCTGTGGTAAGTACTTTGATACCGTATGAATCTTTTCTGTTATTAATGGACATTTGTCGGGTTTTTGATATAGTTGGGTACTTGGGTATCAATAGATTGGGTGACACTTCTGGTATCAATAGTTGTTATTAATGGACATTTCTGGTATCAATAGAGGTGACACTGTTGACCCATTTACTTACAAATGTAGATTGGGGCAATGTTTTTTTACTAAAGGTTAAACGAGTACTATAAAAAATAGCTAGAAAGCAAAGGGGTCAGATGTGTCATAAGTCATCCAAAATGTATGTTTAATGCGTATAACCTTCTATATTATTTATTCTATAAATTATAATTACTGGAAGGCATGTTCTTTTGTAATAATAAATGGCACACAAACTGTGTAAAGAACTTTTAGACAGAAAAGTGATTCAGGTCTGTCAAACCCAACCCAACCCGACCCGTTACCCAACCCACCCAGTATTTCACCTCTAGGTATAAGGAGAAAAAGGTATCTTCTTTTGTGTGGGTGTTACATCAAAATCGCGATACGATGACTGAAAATAGCTTGGCAACAAACCATACATACCTAACTAATGAGTTTGACTATTGCCTAGTAAGATTTAACAAGTGTTTCTTGAAAAATCACATATTCCTCATTTCTATGACAAAAAGTTCATAAGGTGAGTGACAATAATCCAGCAACAGATGATCAATTTGATTACTGCCATGTAAGATTTACAAATGATTTATTAGTATCACATATTTTTTCCTTTAATATGACAAGACAGTGCATACCATGACCTGCAAGAGTTTGACAGGTGTCTTATGTTTAGATTGCACAATTCAGATATTTTAACTGTATAAACAGATATTTAAGGAACTCATAAGGCGTTTGCAAAAAATTAATATAGAAAAGACGCACATAATAACTGCGTATTAAAGGGTATGCGGTATTTAAAATCTTGCTAACATATAAATGTTTTAAGAACTTATGGAAGAGATTTTTGCATGTGCAGATGATAGCTTTCATCCAAAGTGTCATGATTCGGTCTCCTCCACCACCTGTCCCAGAATCAAAACTCGACGACTCTGTCCCTGTGGAACCTTAAAACTATTCTATGCACAACCATTTTTTTCTGTCCTGGCTTGGTATGCAAGTGCATTTACCGTTAGACGCTCCTTTGCTATGTATATGATAAGGAAAACTTCAAAGATATGTTCTTTTTTCACAACATGAAGTTAGCTAAAAGGTAATGGACTAAAGTCGCATTCATTGGGAGTACTTGTAAGTTGTACATCTGTGTCTAAGATGGTAAATGAATTCTTATTCTTAGTATATATAATAGTTATAGCGTCCGCTAGTAAAATATAGTTGGCAATAGTATTTAGTATGTCATAGCTTAAAGCCTGAATGCAACCGATACATATGTAACACAACATTCATGTAATGTTTTTATGTTTTTTGAAGTCTGAACTAAAATACCACCATATTCATGGTTAAGTTTGCATTGAAGATATGTTAACTTTACTATTATGGACACAGACAATTATGATCAAGTGACGAATATATGCTTCTATGTATGCATATACAAGTCATGCATATCGCAACTCTGCCCCATCGTCATAGAACATTCAAGTTAAAGTAAGATTTGAAGCAAGAAAAACTCAAGGTATGAACCGTAACTATTTCTCATGTCCCAGGTTTGAGTTAATTTAAAGGGGTTTTGAACTTTCGATAAATGTTGTAAACAACATATTGAATTACTTGCAAATAAATTATTTGACTTTTTTGTAGTGATTCAGTTGAATATGGTTTATAAAAGCTTGAAGTTAACCTTATTTATCGTTACAAAAAGTTAATAGGAACATAGGTTATTCAACGGGTCAAGGGTTTTACTTCCAAATTGTGTTATTGGAAGTCCTGAAAACAACTATTTTTGGCCAAAGCTTAAAAACGTGAATTGTTGAAACTGGGTATTACAAGACTATCGTACACTGCCATGTAACTTGCCTAGCAAATTCGTATAAAATCAACTTTAGCTTGGTTTGAAGTGTACGAGAGGTGCGATCGTACAAGCCACACATTTAAGGAATTCGTTACTTCTACTTATAAGGCCTCACTTTTTAATAATTCGAGAGTTTTGCATAGGATTAACATAAAGTCAGCTACAACCCTTGGTGTAATTGGTGTAGTTAGAAGCGTCAAAAAGCCTATCGTAATTTGGATATGGTCTTATGATATGAATCAAAGTTTAAGTCGGCCAAATGAGTAAAACGACCACCATACAAGGTGTCTACTGTCGTTCAAGGGTGTTGGTTTTGGTCGAGCTTATCGTGTAAGGATATTTAAGGGTAGGAAATCGTGGCGAATGATGATCTGGTATACTTCTAACTTGCTTAGGACACCATTGTGTGTCAAAACATATACTAGTCCATGTATGATACATGGGATATTGGCATTTGTATTGTGACATTAATCATATATCAAATAAAATAAGAGAAAATATCCTAAATACCCAAAAAATCATCTTCAATGTACCAGAATACCCTAGTTTTTGTGAGTTTTCAGAAAATACCCACAAAATCGCAAATCTGATTTGCGGAATGTATTCGCGATTTTGCTTTTTTGCGATTCTTGATCCATATTGCAAGGACCCGACCTGAATACATATAACCCTAAATCAAACCTACAATCGCAAAAAACCTCCACAATCGCCACCACCACCTCGTCGGCCATCACCACCTCGTCGGCCATCACCATCTCGGCGGCCATCACCAACCCTTCTCCACCATTCCAATCGGTTCCATCCTACAATTAATCGGCTCCATCAAATCTCTGCCATCATCACCACCACTTCATCCTCGTCGGCCATTAAGAACAAAGATAATGGAAGAAAGTCAAGCAAGTCAACAAGCATCACCACCTAAGGTTAGTTTATATACTTGTTATACAACGAGATCATCCATCGTACAATATGATTTTATCTTATACAAGATAAATACTAATTGATGTATTTTCTGGAAATTAATTTATATACTTGTTATATTACCAATTTACCAAAAATCATTTGCCCTATTGGATTAGAAAACCGTTAATGGAACCAATGACATGACTGGATTATTGAAACTCAAAATTATTGGTAGTTAAAACTCAAAATTTTGAAATCTTTTGTTTTGTATAGTGTATTAAATTTATAGGCATATTTTGTATATGTATATAGTGTATACGTAAATATGAGTCCTTTGAGAATCTGGGTCTAAAGCGCTAGCTTTGTGACCTTTGTCGGGCTATTTTTCTAGTTGGGATTTTACTGACTTAAACACTCAGCAACTCCTTAAACGTTTCCAAGTTATACCAAAATCCCTTATCACGCTAAAATTAGTTACATTTTCTTGTTTGTTATTGAATTGATTCTTTTGTTTGTTTTACGTACATAGGATTAGTGGCGGATTGAAGATTATCCTTGAGAAATTTATGCCGGAAAATAATATAGTAATGTGAAACCTTGAAGTTTATGTCATGCAACTTGATGGTACCATCACAAATACATACCAGTTATTAATAGTTTTGTAATGGATGGTATTTGATGCAGCTCTTAGTGTATATGTTTCTCTATTGGGAGTTTAGGATCACTTATAATGATTGAAGTTGATAAACTACGGATGCAGGTACTATCTGCTTCTTTTGGGTTATCTCTATTGGGAGTTTAGGATCACTTATAATGATTGGGTACTATCTGCTTCTTTTGGGTTATCCCATTCTAGTTAATTATCCCATTCTTTTGTTACTTTTGTCATGACAAAAGATGAGATATAGTAAATGTACTGATTTTGATGTTATGTTTGAAGGTGATGGGAGTGTTTATTCATGGGGTAGAGGAACTTTTGGCCGGCTAGGTACTTGTTCTGAGCTTGATCGGCTTTTTCCTGTCAAAGTTGAGTTTAGTTCCACTGAACGGGTCAATGTTGGCAGGCGAGGCTGGTTGGGTAACTGTCAAAATGGTCTTAGGGTCAAAACATTTATCTTTTATATGATGATCAAAGCTACTGGCTGGGTTGGGGCAGCCTGCCATCAGTTTTTTTTGTCCATTATTTGAGTTCTTAATTATTAATGCATCAAATATGATTAAAAACATTATCAAAAATAATAATTTTGTTCAATCTGGAAAAACGAGAGTAATCAGCAAACAAGCATTCATTTCTGGGTACCAAGTACTAGGTTCGATGTATATTTATTCATTCGAAGTCTTTTCTGTCAATAAAAGTAATGGTATTTTGTATGTGGCAAGATGGGTGGGTCGTGTAACGGGTACTTTGTATGTGGGTTGAAACGGGTTGGGCCTGATTGACTGATATATATCAGTACTTCTCACAGGTACCAGGAGTCCAGACTCCTACTATTGTTCGTTTCTCTACTGTTATTCATGACACATGGAGGGCTCGAGTGTTAACAGCTGGCCTTCAACCCTGGTCTTGTCCGTCTCTATGTTTGTAATACTACACGAGTGGTGTCAATGCTTTATTAGTGTCTAATTCTGCTGTGTTTTTTTTTTTTTTTTTTGTATTTGTATTTGTGTCAAGCAGTATGAATACCAGCTGTGGACCTGGTGTCACGCTCGTATATCTTTACATGAGCAAAGGCAGTGTATTCTCTCATTCGGTTATTTAACTTACTTCAATAACTTACTTCAGCAAACGGGCATGATTCTGATGTTGCTGCTATTGATGTTTGTATAGGTGATGCTTATGTTCGTTTAGCTGATCTTTACAACAAGATTGGGAAGTTTACTAGAGGTGACAAAATGGGTGGGTCTCGGGCAGAAGAATTAATGCTAGATAAGAATGCACAGAAAATTTAGGTTTTTACGAGTTTAGAATAGTTGGAGTAATCTCATATTATTAAAGTTGTTTGTATAGGTGATGCTTAAGTTGTTTTGGGAACTTGTTAGTTTGAAAAGCAGCAGTATTTTGTCTGTTAATTATTAAAGTTGAATCTGGTCAAGACTTATATTTCTTGAATATTATGTGGTTTTATTCTATAAAGATAATGATGGTAGTATTTTTCTTGAATATTATGTGGGATTAAACTGAGATAAAACAAGTAGATTGATGAACTAGTTACATGATGAATTAAATTAAAAAGTATATATGTGCACTTAACTTGCAAGGTATGCAAAACTTCTGTCAAATACGTGTTCACCAAACACAAATCTTGTAGAGGCAATGACGAGAAGTCACGGAGTCAAAGAATGCTCATATATACTTCTTTGTTGAAACAAATGAATCCATGAACATTCATATCAAGAAAAGACGGGAAAAACCCACCGAAACCAACAGACATTGCAAAGTTAATAAGTTCGATACAAAAAGTTAAAAATCTTATCCAAAAAGTCAAAAATGACAAAAAAGCCCAAAATCGCAAATCTGATAATCGTAAATCAGATTTGCGATTTTGTGGGTATTTTCTGAAAACTCGAAAAAACTAGGGTATTTTGATATATTGAAGATGATTTTTAGGTATTTAGGCTATTTTCTCATAAAATAATGTTGTGTTATAAGAATTCATGATACTAATATTTCGGATTGTTCATCATGCAGCTTTCATTTGGGAGGGAGTTTACCGAAATTCTTTCTTTCCAACCGGTGTGGCCACCCACATCACACACAAACAACACACTATAGGAAGAATGACATGCAGAAAATGACCACTCCCTCAATCCTTATATTTGTAATTTTTGTTAATAATAGGTTTGTTATTAATATTTATTCTTTTGAATTTTTATTTTTTTTAAAATGCAAATATCTCATACAAATGCACAAATGTTTACAATTTGTTTATAACGAGACTTAAACCTATAACTTTTGGGTTGATGGTTTATACGGTCTATACCAAGGTCCTTTTGAATTTTAGAGTGCTACATTAAGTATCTATGTTTTTCTTGTCATCGCATTTAGGTCGTCATACACTTTTGATCCATCTAAGGAGAATATTACTTATTCAAGAAATAAAAGCTTATGCGTTTAAAATTTAAAATTAAGATTTTTACAACCTGTTTTCCTTTTCTCACTAATCATCAATAGTAGAGGAACGTTGTACGTGTCGCCTTATTTTGTCATGCACATGACAAGTAATAGAAGACAAAGTATTGAACTTGAGTCTTGAGGGGCTAGGCTACTCATAAACCCAAAGTTGTCAGTCACACTATTAAAAAATACAAGTGCCCATCAAGAAACAAAAGTATATATTAAAATTTAGGAATAAGGGCATATGAATGTAACCAACTATGACAAAATGGTTATGTAGTGTAGTGACCTTACATATTGGATATGTAATG
>JAOEHQ010033212.1:0-13043 GCA_025447715.1 Asclepias incarnata | reverse complement strand
CGTCCGGTTTCCAACCCCTCTATAAATGCCTTAAGGTCTACGACCGGTAAGGGCGAAGCCCCCCCGGAACGGCGTAGACATTCGACTAAGGGCTACGCCCGTACCGTCTCCATCCGTTTTCAACACATAACTCATAGAAATTTATTACTATTTTTTTTTGAAATTTTTTTTTTTAAAATTTTTTTTGGAATGGGTTTTTATTTAAAAAAAATAAAAAAATCAATAAAAAATAAAAAAATAAAAAATAAAAACCATAACAAAAAGGGAAAAGAGGGGCCTTAACAATGGATAGTTGTACCATGGACTTTTTTATTGCCCTAATTGCTCAAATAGCTTTTAAAATTTGTTCACATATTCATATCGTACTTTTTTTTTATCACCATCAAACTTTTAGAATTGTTCAGATATGGTCATTGAACTTTCAAAATTTGTACAAGTATGGTTATTAAAAAATTCAAGTTTGATGACCATATATGAACAATAGTTGAAAGTTTGATGGTAATTATAAAGTACGATGTGCATATGTGAACAAATTTTGAAAGTTCTTGGACATTCAAACTTTTATCCCTAATAATAATTGTATGTCACATTATTGTTACTTTAACCATACCCTCTTTCATCGTTTTACCTAGTTTTCTCTATAAATAAATTAAAAAAGAAATACAATGGAAAGGGATTCTTGTTCAGCCTACCGGGGGAGAGTCGATTCTTTGACTCCGATATAATATTCATGTGGCCGTTTCCTAGAATTTATCTCTGATATGTTTACCCTTTCCGGACATCTTACCACTAGGCCCACCTTGGAGATGGTTCAAATAATTATTAGGTTTGGGGAAAAAGGGAGAGCGGTGTTACTTAGTTAATTTTAAAATGCGGGTTTGGATTTTGCTTTTATAATGGTATAGATATGCATAATCAAGTATTGTGACTTTTTTGAAACATGGAATATCCAAATAATATGTCAGTAATGTGAATCGTTAGGGCAAAACTTCTTGTGCATGTTGTTTTAATGTTTTTAAAGATAGACTATAAGTTTATTGTATAGACGGAAGACACTCGAGTCCATACCTCAAACTCTAGTATAGTAGTATGTATCGTTTATCTAATAGTAAGAATTAGTGAAGGTGCCATTGGGGTCTTGAAACTTCTTGCCATCTTGACTGTTGTGCGGAAAGTCATGCTTCTTTGACTTGAAAAGAGGCTGCACGTTGACTCACGTCGTAATACATAAAAGCATGTCCAAATAAACAGTTTGAAAGTTTTTTGTCTTACATTTAGGCAGGGAATCAAAATATGACCACATAAATGTAGTGGTTATCAGATAACACATTTATTCCACGGGCCATAGGATTTACAACCACTCATTTATGAGGCATTGTCAAGCTTTTTCTATTATCTTTTTATATTCATTGGCAGAGCTTAAATTATGTTCATCGTTTATGCTACGTTGGACGGCATTTTGATATCATTGTTTGTCTAGTAGATAATTATGTTTTCAACCAAATTTTAGTTTCGATTGCCAGTCAACGCGACGCAGCCAATTTTCTAATGGCTTTTTTTTTGTGGTTCTGTGTATTCCGTGGTCCCCTTTTTTTGGATGTATTATAGACTACAGTAGAATTGTTTTTTGTCTGTTACTATGTAGCTTGACTAAGGTTGTTTTTATTTCCATATTCACAACCTACATTAAACTGATATACCAACATTTGCAGTTTCTATGAACCAAGTTCGTAAGCTTTTAAAATTGTAAGTTGATTTTCCTGTAAAGTATTGGTTTGAGCTTGGTAAGTGGTACGGCAGATAAGGCTCAAGAGAAAAAATCCTACATAATTTGTGTTTGCAATCTATCTAATAACACACATACACACATGGAAAAGGCTGCTTAGTGAAACATATTAACAAAGTTAAAAAAAGGAAAAGAAGGGTTTAATCGGAAGGAAACAGCGTTAGCTTGAAGAGAAAAACATAAGCCGTGCTTGAACAATATTGTTACTGTGGAAAGAAAGAAAAAAAGATATGGACCTCCTGCAGCATAAGAATTGACAGATTATATAATTTTTGACAAATCTCATGTAAAATATCTGTGTTTAGCCATTGTTACAAAAATATTCTTAGTTCAAAATTTGCATAAACAAAAAGTCTATGTAGCTTCAAAAATGTCAGAAACGTATATTAGGAATCGTTTCTTTCTTGCTCTGAAATTTGTTGACATTGACACTGGAAATAACAAATGGGTACCTAATTTCTGTTCAAGCTTTTTGCAAGGTGCTAGTAATTGTACTTTTCTATGTCTTGGAAGCAATTACCCTCCATTTGTAACTGATTCCCTTTGTTATTTTTTGCAGCTATCTTTATCAGCTTCAAAGTTACGTGATCTCGACATCCTATCTAAGGTAATCTAAACGGTTCTTATATTTATGTTCTTATAATTTTTTGTTCTTTGCCTTCCATTGTATTTTATTTTGATTTCCTGTCAAAACAGCTGATTGTTGTGTCATGCTACACTAATTCTAGTTTACCGGATATAATACTTTTGGAAGGATATACAACGTGAAAAGAGAATTAACTCATGATTATGTTTGGAGTTGGTCTTCTATCTTTCGCATATATGTTTCTTGTTTTGTGTTAAAATAAGTCTGGATAGTGTACCTAACATATATGCATCTATTTTTCTATTGTTTGTTCTGAAATGCTATGAATCTAAGAATGTGTTTATGTTATGCTTTTCTTGAATTGTAGAGTGACCCAATGGCAGTTGTATATGCCAAGAGGAAAGATGGAAGTCTAGAGGAACTTGGTCGAACAGAGGTGATCATGAACAACTTGAATCCCATGTGGATTCAGAAAATCAATGTAGCATTTCACTTTGAGGTTGTTCAGCCATTAACGTAAGCATTCTGTTAGCTTGTTCAGATCTTCATAAACTCTGGTCGATGCCATTGAAGATTTAAGAAATTCTCATATCTCATCTTCTCCAGTTTTCAGGTTTATGATGTGGATACTAAGTATCATAATGTGTCAACAAAGGTGCACATAACTTTTATTTTATATCTCGTATAGTTTCGTGTTTGGGTGATTAACTTTGTATGCTGTTCAGATTTGTTTAATCTTATTCTACGTGTTAAATGATCATACTCATCTTTAACTGTTTATATGATGCACAGATACTGAATCTAGAAGATCAAGATTTTGTTGGTGAAGCTAACTGTATTTTGTCAGAGGTAAGTTTAGCTCTAAAGTTGTCTGTTGTTCCAGCATTTTTTTTTATCTATAGTCGGATACAAATGACTGATGAACGAGGACGTGTCTCATAGTTATCCACTCTATCCAGAATTAAAGGCAATCGTTTCTTCTTAGTCTTACTTCAGTTTGAATCTTTGATTTGTTTGTATGAGACTATGATTATGGGATGTCTCAAATATTTGAATAAAACAAACCAAAGAGGCAAAGAATGAATAAAACAAAAAGATAGAATATAATTTAATTGTTGTGTTTAATATATTAGTTATTATATAGAATTTTAACTGTAATATAGAAGAAAATAGTGGGTCAACCAGACCCGGCCCCATTTTTCATTTGATCCATTTAAACAGAACCTGCACCCAACTCCCCTATCTTCCACCTCTGTTTGATCTTGTAACCTTGTGTTAAAAAATTTCCTGCTAAGTATTAAAGTTTATAACTCAAGCTAAATTTCATCAATGCTGATAGATTTGCCTGATCAAGTTGGTTCCTATTCTTCTCTTTGCAGATCATGACTCTCACAAGCCGAAGTATGACCCTAAAACTTCATGGTAGAAATGGCCATGGTGTTGGAAGTTTAGGTTCAATAACTGTTCATGCAGAGGAAACCATTGCTTCTAAAATGGCTGTTGAGATGAAACTCCGATGTTCAAACTTGGATAACAAGGATATGTTCTCTAAAAGTGTAATGCTCATTGACAAGCTACTAACAATTCTGTAGTATAATTATGGTCAGTTAGATCCTTAGGGTTTACTTTTAATATGTTTCTTTACCTCTTCAGGATCCCTTCTTACGAATCTCTAGGATTGTTGAGGCCGGAAGTCCTATTCCAATTTGCAAGACAGAAGTAGTGAACAACAATTTGAACCCAGTATGGAAGCGGTTATGTATAAGCATGCAGCAATATGCGAGCAAGGTGAAGATGGCTAATCCTTGCTCACTAAACATTATTCTAGCTTTAAGCTGAAAATCGTGCTTTAATGATTATTATTTTATAAGTTTTCTCTTTTTATTAGCCATGTGGTCTCCAGCGTCATTGCGTTCTACTAATCCATGCCTCCCCCTTTTATTTTCTACTGAATCACGTGTATTTTATTCTATTTATATAGGATAACCCTCTGGTAATAGAGTGTTTTGACTTCAACAGCAACGGCAACCACACACTAATTGGGTAATTAATTTTTTATTTATGTTGTAGATCCTTAAATGACATTTCACTTTTATGCAAAATTGTGTCTTTTTGTCCATATGTGTTTCACTTCAATATTGAAATGGGTGAAGTGGTCAAAACAGATTTGAGCAAGTGAATACAACTGACCTTATAGGGGTGTGTCAAATAGTGCTACTCACGTGAAGGATTACTGGGGTTTACCATTTTATAATTTTTATTCAGTTTATTTTTTAGCCCACCCTAATTAATGGATAATAGGCTTGTTGATTTTTCAACTATAGGGAAATAATTGAGAGAGCTTTTATTGTTGACAGTAAACTGCAGACATCAATTCAAGACATGGAAAAACTTTACAGATCGAATACAGGGGTGAATTTTGTCTTCCCATCTTCTCGTCACCATGCCCATGAGAAGGTAGACTGTGTTCAATATTGTGCTATAATTTTTAAATTATGACATTCATTTTTTAATTATTTTATGAGCAAGAGGATATGATTGTATATAAGTTTGACTAAGAAAAGTAAATAAACTGGCTCAAACCAAAATTTACTTGGAATTCTATAATACAGTATTATAATTATTAAGTATATGCATTTTGATCATGTATGAATATGTCTTCTATTTAAATGTAGATTCTTAAGGGTAAACTTTTTGTGGATGAATATGAAGAGAAGGAGCTCCATAGTTTTCTTGATTATATTTCTAGCGGGTTTGAGCTGAACTTCATGGTTGCTGTTGATTTTACAGGTAAGTGGGCTAAATTTAATTACGCTAAAATGTAATTATCTACTTGGTGACCTGTTTTAGTTGATTCTCGCAACTTCCAATTCTTCGCAGCATCGAATGGAGATCCTCGCAAGCCGGATTCATTGCATTACATTGATCATTCTGGCCGCTTAAATGCATACCAGCAGGCGGGCTTTTTGTCTTTTTAACTTCTGATAAATGTTTTTGTTCATAGATATTCTATTAAAACTGTCTTCTATAGAGCTGGCAAACTTTGATCTATTTACTTATGCTTCTTTAATTCGGGTTATTTTTTATTTCAAACATTTCAAACGAGTAAAAAAGCTTCACAAAATGGGTCGAGTGGGCCAACCCAGCCCATTTTGATGCATAAAGCCTACCAAGTCGTTTATTTAAACTTAGATTATTATTGAAAAAGTACATTTTTGTGATCATTGTTGACACTAATTATTTTTAGAACTTTTAGTAATTTTGGACAGAAATATCAGGTCAAACAAACCCAACCAGAAAAACTGGCTGTTTTGCCCCCTACCTATGAACCTGACCTGCCCATTTTGCCACCTATAGTCATCTAAGATGGAGATCATGTTCAGTGATAGTTATGTTCAAGGGGTGTCATAGCACTTTGAATCCTGTTTTTATTCACGTTGTTACATTTCAAAGTGGAACTAGAGAATTTACAACTGGTGGTAATATATCTACTTTTTCTCTTTACAGGCAATCATGGAGGTTGGGGAAGTCATACAAGTTTATGATTACGATAAACGCTTTCCTGCTTGGGGTTTTGGTGGAAGGTTCTTAGATAACACTGTATCTCATTGCTTCAACTTGAATGGAAATGCTGGAAACGCTGAGGTAGAACCATCTTTTAATGGGTGAAGGGATGGATGGAGTTATATTTGTATGATCTGGTTGAACTGGTTAAATATAAGAAAGGCATACACTGCCCTATATGGCTAAGTTGTGATATTTAAAAGACATTATATTATATTTATTAAACTTTGAATCATGCCTTATACATTAATGATGTACAAAATTCAACGAAAAATGGAGAATAGATGTTGGAGGGCGCTGATGTAGAATTTGGTAATAAGAACTTTTGATAATCATTGCTGAAGTACGTTAACTAGTACTCAAAGTAATACTTCTTCTTACCACCGTCATTTTGCAGGTTGAAAGAGTACAAGGCATAATGGCTGCCTATGGAGCTGCGTTGCGTAGCGTCAGTCTTCACGGACCCACTTTATTTGGTCCAGTAATAAATCAAGCCGCAGAAATAGCTGCTCAATCCCTCTCGAGCAATTCCAGCAAGTACTTTGTGTTGCTAATTATAACGGTAAATAAGTAGCAAAATAATTGTAGAAACACATCATTTCTTTCATGTATTTAGAACTTATGGATCTTATCTTATTTTAGGATGGAGTTCTTACCGATCTTCAGGAGACTAAAGACGCATTGGTCAGGGCCTCTGATCTACCCCTGTCGATTCTAATCGTTGGAGTGGGAAATGCTGATTTTAAACAAATGGAGGTAGATAACGTTTCCCTGCCCCTGGAATCTTGGATTAAAAGTCGTATCAACTAAAGATTTGGTTTAGTTCTTAGATGTACTTAGAGGTGGCAAAATGGGCATATTTAATGGAACTGGTAATGGGTATATTTTGGTAGGGTCATGCTGGATTGACTTGAAACAGTTTTTGTAAAAAGAAACAAAATATAAAAAATAATGATGGTATGAAAATTAATGTATCAATAATGTATTGTTCAATACTGATCTACATTTTAAAGAATCAGTTATACCTTTTCATTTTTGGAGCTAATTCCTTTTAACTATACCCGTTTGGCCCTTTATGGAGAGTAATAGCTTTACCGGAGTTGATCAATTCCTTAGTCATGGGTTATTTACCAACTCTAGGTGTGTACATATCATTCATATATGGTATGAAATAGGTATATGGTACCCATTGGATATGGAGCCTTATTATACTAAACACCGAAAAGCACTCTCTGTGGATGCTTATCTTTTAGTAAGAGGGCCACTCTTTTCATTTTCGAAAACAGTTTCTCGTGTAACCGAATTGCTTTTTGATGTAATACCATGTTCACGTATTATATGACAAGAACCCTAGCAACGGCCATGGGAATAGATAAATTGTTAAAACCCGCTTATGCAGTATCGGCTTATATTTGTTGATTCCTGAAAGGGATTCACTTTGTGTGAGGTTTATATCGCTAATGTGCTCTCTCTAATAGATTTTGGATGCTGATAATGGACAACGACTGGAGAGCTCAACTGGAAGAATAGCTACTCGAGATATTGTTCAGTTTGTTCCCATGCGTAATGTACATCGTAAGTAACATATAAAACTAATTCTTACACAATTTTTTTATGTTTTGGAATTAGATGTTAAAATTTTTACTTACCTACTTATAAGTGGGTCAGTTTTTTTGTTTGACCTCTAATAGGTCAACATGGGAAATACAGAAAATGCTCAAAGGAAATGGTTTAAACATGTTGAAAGTCACCCAAAGTGTATTTTTATTAGATACACCCTCCTAAATTTTTTGTTCAAAAATTAGATAGCAATCAAACACGTTTATATATATAAATGGAATATGAGAGTAGTGCACAAGACAGACCCAACCAACCTGACCCATTATAACCTGATCACATCTTTATCCATAACTCAACGAGTCTAACTCGCCCATTATTTGCTTATTTAAAGGCTTGACATGGTGCACTAAGTCTCCATCTAATTTTATTGTGTTCCATAATTTTTGTGTAGATGGAGAGGTATCGATGGTGCAGGCTCTACTGGAAGAATTACCAGGACAATTCTTGACTTACATGAGAAGTAGAGATATCAAGCCATTGAATGTCAATGTGCAACAGTTTCATGTTCCCCCAGATCCATTAATGACTTGAATCTTGATATCATCAAGCTCTTTTGTACATTCCCAAATCGTTGTTTCTCCGTGCGACTAGTCAATTGCATGCTAGAATGCTATAGGTATTAACCAGAACTTTTATGTGGCAGGTGACTTTTTTTAAAGGGCTAATTGTTTGGAAAGTACTCCAACTTGTACCAAACCAAATAACACCAACTCTTCCTTTTCTTTTACATCTTTTATATTATCAATTTTAAACCACCATGGATCCAAGAAAGCTAAAAGGGGTTGCTAGCGGAGTTAAAACCGGCCGTGGACGAGGCCCTCGACAAATGCATACAATTATCCTCCTCCTCGACAAATGCATCCAAATCAATACGTAGTCAACCAAACGGCGGAGGTCGAGTTCGAGCAGTTGTGATTTTTAGATATCTATTGTGGTAGTTTTATTTTTGTTATTATGTAATGAACTTTCTCGTACTTTTATTTTAATTATTATGTAATTAACTTATATTTTTATTAATGAAATGTTATGTGTTTTAGTTATAAATTGTTAAGTTTAATAATTTAGAGGGAAAAAATAAAAAATTTGGGAGGGCTGGAATCTCATGGGCGCTATCGAAATTGGTTGAAAGGGCTGAAGGGTTGAAAAGGGTGGGCAGAATCCCATTTGTGGGATTTGGGAAGGTTGAAAATCTCAACCACGTGACTTCTCCTCCCCTTATATATGTAATGACTTATTAGTAAGACCATCTTTAACCCTTCGCCTCATTCACCTATATTTTTTTCTGTAACGTCAGTATCACTTTTTCATCATCACCACTTTCTATTTTTCCCCTTAATCTTTCACTTTCAAATTTAATATCCTATTATACCTCACAATATTTTATTTGAAAGGCAGAAGAATATTTAAATAAATAGCTACTAGCAAGTTACTAGTGAGTCCCAAAGAGTACAAATATAAATACATAATGAAATCAACAAATTAAACACCACCTTGCTTGGACCTTGACTGTAAGGGTACTAAAATGGATGGAAAAAACCTGAGTGAAAGTCCAGGAAAAAATCTCCAAGTCTAGAGGCCGCACCATTAATTTTCACCCCAAATCGTTTTTGATAGTACACATTCAGGCCCGGACCAACCTGTAGCCCAAAAAACTACAAAACCCAGCTAAGCCTCCATAAGACACCAACAAGGCAACAACTACAATTATTACATCAGGTCATCTCCAATGGCAACATCAGTTTGTTCAAGCATACCGGCTACCTCAACAACACGTCAGCAAACTGTTCCAGCAAACTGAACCAACATACTGAACTCGTTTTACCTCCAACCCAACGTACTGAAACTAAATTTGTCCATGTCACATCATCATTCCATATTAATTAAAAACACATTATATTAACGGTGAAAAAATGAAAAAACAAACAAAGTTACAAGAATCTTGGCCCACATCACAATTTGCTTACAGTTTGCATAGGAGCAAATTGTGTGTACAAACTCAATAGCAAACTGATCAAACAATGGTAACAAACTGCATTTCGGTATGCATACTGAAAACAAATTGACCATTGGAGTCACCCTCAGAACATACATTCGTATGAAGTAGCAAGGACCATCAACCATTAGAAATGAAGTACCAGGGGGACCAATTAGTTGTCCTTTTCCAGTAACCATTAGAAATGCGGTAGCAGGGGACCAATTTGTTGTCCTTTATCCATAGTGATGCACCCAATAATAGGATTCCTAATGGATTCGTGATGGACTAGTGATGGGTGCCAAATCAGCATGATTACGAGTGCACACCGTTAGGTGTGACTCGTGATCACACTCGTTATCGCCGATTTGTGGTTGGCATCACGGAGAAGATGACTCGTAATGTGTATTTTTTTTTTCTTCAATCTAACACACACACACACACATTTATATATATACATATAAAGAGAGATAGATATGTGTGTGAAAAAGATGGCTAAGAAAAAGACGATTGTTCATTTTTTTTCCGGCCAGCAAAGAGTAGAAGGTGATCAAAGGAAGTCTGGAGGAAGATTGACATTTTGTCATCTAGTTATTAGATATTATTATTAATTTTTAAATTTAACCCTATACTTTCATGTTATTATTATTATAACCCAAAATAAATATATTTCATGTTATTATTATTATTGTTGTTGTTGTTATTATTATTATTATTATTATTAAAAGTATAAAATTAAATAAATGATAGATCTTAGACTAGTGAAATGGTCTAACAGTTCTTAGAGATGTTACTATCAATTTCCTAATACAATGTTGTTTATATCCTTTTCTAAATAAAGATTTGAATTTACTATTTCCAAGTTAATTAGAAAAAGTCAAATCATTCAACAGAAATATAGAATTAACATATCCTATTATATTATAAGGGATGTAATAAATTCACATAGATTTTTATTCATCTACAACAATTCATGCATCATATAGTTGTACTATACAAGTATATTATGCAGCAGTTGTTGTGGATGGATAAAAATCCATGTGACTTTATCACTACCCATATTATAATGCAAATTTCAAGCTTTTTATCAGGGGATGTACATATTTTTTTATCTCACAAAATTAGAAGCATCTGAAAACTAACACATAAAAGTTGTTGTGTAAAATGATTTATCGTCTCACCACAAACATGTCCTCATGTTTTTGGGTTTGAAACTCGGAACACACATCATTGAAAACATGCAAAAAATCGCAATTTTACGTTGCTTATCAATGATATCCCTTGTCTTTGATCGTGTCACAATTGTATCTAACTTTTGGAAGAGTTTACAGCGAGAGTTGGGAACACGAGTTCACTTGAGCACTGCTTTTCATCCACAGACTGACGGACAGAGTGAGAGGACTATTCAGACACTCGAGGACATGTTGCGTGCATATGTGTTAGAGTATGGTGGTTCGTGCGATTCTCATTTACCATTGGTTGAGTTCGCTTATAATAACAGTTATCATGCTAGCATTGGCATGCCCCCTTTTGAGATGTTATATGGGCGTAAGTGTCGGACACCTAGTTGTTGGTTAGAGGCAGGTGAAAAACAGTTTGCCAGGCCAGAAATTGTGCAGATAACAGCTGATAAGGTGACTGTTGCTAGAGAGGCGTTGAAGGCTGCTAGGGATCGCCAAAAGGCATATGCAGATAAGAGAAGACGACCAGTGACTTTTGAAGAGGGCGAGATGGTTATGTTGAAAGTATCGCCCTGGAAGGGTGTTCTTCGGTTTGGGAAACGTGAGAAATTGAGTCCTTGTTTCATTGGTCCTTTTAAAAATATTGAAAAAGGTCAATGAGCAAGCGTATCAGTTAGAGCTTCCTTCGGAATTCGAAGGTATCTACAATACTTTTCATGTTTGTTATTTGAGGAAATGTTTGGCAGATGAGGTTAGTGTGATACCTTTGGATGACGTGAGTATTGATCCAACCAAGAAGATGATAGATGAACCGATTGCTATTCTCGACCGGAAGAAGAAGAAGCTTCGCAAGAAACAAATTGATTTGGTGTTGGTGAAATGGAAGCATAACCGAGCAGAGAGAATGACTTGGGAGACGGAGTCCGTGATGAAGGATCGTTACCCGCACCTCTTCGCTGCTGATCCGATTCTGGGGACAGAATCCTCTTAAGGGGGAGGTAATTGTAACATCCTAAACTTTTTATTGTTGACTTTGACCGTTAGTCAATCGTGAGTCTCATTGCTTGAATCGTTAATTGAATCGTAGCGCCGTTAGTCGATAATTTAATTAGATGATTAAGTATTATTAATATGATGATTAATGTGATGTAGGGTGAATTAATAATGGCGTTGATATGATTTCATAGTCGTAAGTGAACCCTTAGATGCTAGTCTAGTCGTTAGAGCTACCAGTTAGTGAGTTATGCTTAAGTTGTTAAATAGAGAAGTTAAGGGGGCTATATTGTCATTAAGAAAAGATTTGGTACAGGTATTAGGGTTGGGATTAATCCCTAATCTCTTTCATTAGAAGCCTCAATTCATTTCTTCATTGTCTCTAGCCCTAACCGCCCCTTAACTCCTTCCATTCGATCAATTGGTGCAAGTGTTGAGTGATTCGTTGCGCGTTCAGGTATAATAGATGATCATTGATCACTTCTAATTCCTTTCCATCATTTTAATGGATTAACATCTGGTCATAATGTTAGGGTTTTGATAGAAATCGTTGTGTTAATTAGATTGTGCAATTGGGACGCGATTGGTGATTGTTGTGGTGATCTCTTGTCACAATTGTTTTCCCTACATGTATGGACATGAGATTTATGGTATTTTGTTGATTCAATAGATGGGAATTGAGTGTCATTACTGGCCTTGATCATAGGTGATCAATTGATATTGTTTTAATTCGTTTTTGTCCTTTCGGTAACCTAAAACATCTTGTATTGATTTGCAAATGTGTTGGGGGTTGATTGATGATTCAATGGCATCAATAGACTCTTAAAATGAAGTATTTTGGTGTTTTAAAGTCGTGGTAATGGGTTGAGGTGATTTGGGTTCGTGTGGGTTGTGAAGAAGAAGTCTTTTTGTGTTCAGGTAGCGTTCACGGCCGTGAGCCCGATTCACGGGCGTGAAGCTGCTAGTGTATGGCCTTCACGGTCGTTATCTCCTTCACGTGGCGTGAAGCCAAACCCTCTGGAACGGGTGTTATGCCCTTCTTTTACCCGCGTCACGGGCGTGAACCTCCTTCACGGTCGTGAATGAGGGCTGTTTAGTTTTGTGGTTTCGTTAGATCGTTCATTGATTTTTATTGGCTTATAGGTGACCGGGAAAGCTATTTAAACGTGCCATTTACGCTTACTTAAGGTTGTTCAATCTCAGAGGTAAGATAACTACCTTTTGACACGAGGGACACAACGAGAACCTAGTTTTATGTTTGAATGTTTGATAAAGCCCTTCATACGCTGGTTAAGCTATGGGAACTCATGGGAGGGTTTGTGGTTGTTATTTATGCATGTT